>SJYA01001618.1:842180-965975 GCA_006410615.1 Neotragus moschatus | reverse complement strand
TCACAGCTATCTATTTAGATTTCAAGGTTGGCCATGGCACAAATCACTACTACACCCTTTTTATTTGCATAAAGCAATTACCCCCATGGTCAGTGACTTTAGAGTTGTCTAGATAACATGCTTCAGATGGAATCAGTGACCTCAGATACACCAAGCTAACTCTAAATTAGTGATGAGTGGAGCTGGAAGGAGGTATTATAGTAGTTATAAACCATAAGAAGATATTTAAATAGATAGATAAGACACATGCAAATCTTTTCATCGCCATGACAACCAGCTTGATATAGGTTTTCCATATGTAGCAAGAAGGGCAGAGCAAAAGGCATTGGGAAAATAGCAGGAACCTGTAATGAAAATGAACCCTGGCAGGGGATTAGTCCAGATCTTGGTCATTTATTGAATTTTAATAGAATACAAACTTCTGTAGTAATACACTACTCACTGGGTCAGAGGACCATCATTTTCAAACCTCAGCTGTAAAGTTCTCAGCTATATGGTTACATCCCAGGTCCCAAGTCTTCACGATGGCTCTGATAGACCCAAGAAAGGAGGGAAGGAAGAATGCCAGAGTGCTACCCAATGCAGATTCTTTGGTGCCCCCCTGCCCCAGAGAGCTTTTCAGAGAAGGGCTTGTCCAGTATGCAGATGCATAACTGGTGAGCATGTCTTGTTTGTGTTTATCAGAGAATCTAGTGAACACCTAAATAATCACATCAGGCAATGGCATCACGAAGTGTATTTCATTTCAAAGGAGGATGGAATTTCTTCTTGTGCAACTGACTTGAGGGAGAAGGAGGGACATGCTACCTGCCTTACTCTCCTCTTCCAATTTTATTTCTCTCCCTTCTCCTGAGCTCTTATCTCTCTGTCTCTTTCTGCTGGAGTTCTTCATTTCTTCTAAGTGCTGAAATACTGTCGGGTCAGGGCAGCTCTAGGCACCAGTGGTCTTCCTGTGGCCTGGGAAGCTCCCTCCAGCCACACTTCCTTCTGCCTCTCTCCTTAGAGAGAATCCAGCCTCTCACCACAACCTGGTTCACCCAGAGCATCTGCTCGGAGGTGAGTGACGGAAGTGGGAGAACACAGGGTACCTCCAACTCCATGTAACATTTCCTCTGCAGATCACAGGACTTCACAAGGTCTTGGAATGTTTTGAACTATAAATGGCAATTCTGCTTGCTACTTTTAAGGCCAAGACTGGTACCCTCAGAGTCATTAAATTTTTTCATTCAGATCTTTTTAAGTACAGTCAACGTATAGATTCCTTTTGGCACAAACTGGTACTTGAACACACAGGGGAACACTGGTTAAAGCAAGCTATTTTATTAATTAAAGTAATAACAAATAATAACCCTAAACTTCAACATGTTTAGTGCAAGTCTTGGCTCAGTCATCTGTGTTCTGAGGCTATTTTAAAATATGGATGTCCTTCGTGCTGTTTTTAGAGTGAAACCAAATCAAAGCCAGAAAGACTCTCCTTTCCAATCACACAACAAGTTAAACGCTAATTTGGTCATAACTCTTAAAAACCAACCTGTATGGTGTATTATTTAAAAATATGATTCATCTAAAAACCATTAAGTGACAGCTTACTCTGGCAGAAGGTAGATACAACAAAGGGTTAAACAAGAAGCACCCTTCAGCAAAGCACAATTTAAAATCTCATTCATCAGATTCCACCTGTCCTTCGAAAAACATTCTAACTTTATAGAATCTGAAGACTAACCATAGCCTCGAAAACTGTTGGTATTAGCACTGTAGGGCATCCTGTGTACCGATGTCTCAGTTCCTTACCCAGAATATGTGTTCTGTCTGACAAATCTGGGGGGTGTTGTTTTGCCTTCAAGATAGTCAGATGTTCCTTTTTTGACATCTGGGGTTTTAATTAACAGTCTCGCCATGTATTTAAAGCAAAATGAACTTGGTCGGGTCTGGACAATGCTGTGAAGAATTTTTATTTACGAACGCCATCCCTGTCATGTTAATTTGTACCAAGTTCTGATTTATCCTAAAAGAACACATTACACAGTGGATTTGGAGGAGTTAAAGGGAATCTACAGGGTGACTTTAATCTTTATGTCTTTATATACTGGAGGGCATTTTACTGCCCCTCTGCACTGCTCTCACTACACAATCATTTTCTGCTTTAGAAATGTAGCCATTTGGATCAATAGTTACAGTACAATATATTGTACTTCTGATGAGGGCCTCCTAGGACAGTTAAGAAGCACTGGCCGTGGTACTTTCACCAAATGCTTGGCTATTCTCTGAAATCCATTTCTTTAAAAAAAAAAAAAAAAGAATTAGGACAACATACATACAGTCAAATTTATAGGCATTATAATGAAATTTTACTTATTCTACTTATGTATATTAAAATAATATTAGGAACAATGGAGTGCAAAAGAACACTTTGCAGCTTGAAACATAGAGATTTTGAATGGGACACTAGAACGGTAGCAGCTAGAAGTAGCTGTCTTTTGGAATTTGTAGCTGCTGCTAGCAAACACTGAGAGTTTGGATTTGACTTCTATTTCTAGATCTTGTGATGACTGTACACTTCTAATGTTGGAAAGAAAGGGGAGAAAAATCCCTGAGATGGCCACAGATGTTTGCAGAGTGTGATGGTGAAGCTAGCAAACATATAAATAAGTTATATGTCTCTTAAAGTGTTAAATGTAGGCTGAAAGTTGAGGATTTTACTGTAAATTCTTTATCTATAAACAAACTGGGTTATCACAGCTGTTTATTGTACTGCCAGCCCTGATCCTAACCTTTATGTCTTTATTGCTTACATACCATTCCCTTGTTTATGTGTCTGTACCATTCGGTGCCCTTGAACTTGGTCCCTCAGAGCCCCGACCCCTGCATGCTTGCTCACTCACTCCACTCACGTCTGCAATCAGTAAATCTGAGACAGGCCCTGGCTGATAGCCGAGCTGCAGTAGGGCAATTAACACAGAGCTAAAGTGTCATTCCTGGCACGGTGGGGAGAGTGGCAGACCACAGATGACAGTTCTCAGNTCAGAGCCCCGACCCCTGCATGCTTGCTCACTCACTCCACTCACGTCTGCAATCAGTAAATCTGAGACAGGCCCTGGCTGATAGCCGAGCTGCAGTAGGGCAATTAACACAGAACTAAAGTGTCATTCCTGGCACGGTGGGGAGAGTGGCAGACCACAGATGACAGTTCTCAGTTCTGAAGCTGTGACATCCAGGCCAGACCTGGAATTATAGGGAACAAGGGGGAAAAAAGGAAAGAGGGAACGAGGAGGGGTGCATTTTGGGGGGAGAGAATTCCTCAAAGAAAAGCGCTGAGTGGCTTCTCTTTGAAGAATTGTTTATTCCCTGTATCAGATTCCAGCTGTCTGACCAGTTAATTGGATGAATACCTAGAGGAAAACATTCTGTGCACTGAGTGAATTGGGAAAAATGGGCATCTTTCTTTTCTCTTTAGAAGGAGAAAGTGCTTTTTCTTTAAAAAAAAAAAAAAACTCACCAACTTTCAATCAACTTTTAATGGTGTTCCTGCCAGACTTAGATTAAAAAAAGGAAAAGAAATATCTTTTATTAAGTGCCTCCCCCCGCCTTTTTGCCCACTCACGGTTTTCCCTGCAGCCACCTACATGCTCCGACTCTGATATCTTAATAAAGTTAGTGTTGAATAGAAGCAGGGCACCCAGGCAGCTGCCTGCTGAGGGGCAGCTTCCCATTTAGCCCATTTCTCTAAGTAGCTCTGGAGACCCACATATACAATGAGATAAAGCTGTTCTTAATCCCCAGGTCCAGAGGACCCTCAGACCACCAGGGGGCATTGTGGATCCTGAGCTTGGACATCCAGGTGTCAGCTTCCTGGGAGCTGCGTAAGTCGATTCTGAAAGCAAAGCCAGCCTTTCCTTGGATTGAATGCTCTCTCTCCCCCTCCTTCTCCCCACTCCAGGCTTTGCCTGCTACTCTCCTCAAATATTATTACTTTTCATGGGACTATTTCCTATCATTAGGAAACCACAGTTAGTAATAGCAGCTATCATTTATTAAGGACTTAATTGATGTGCTTCATTGTGCTTCCCAGGTGGCTCAGACAGCAAACAATCTGCATCCAGTGTGGGAAACTGGTGTTCCACCCCTGGGTTGGGAAGATGCCCTGGAGTGGGGAAATGACAACCCACTCCAGTATTCTTGCCTGGAGAATCCCATAGACAGAGACAGAGGAACCTGGTGGGCTATCATGCATAGGGTCGCAAAGAGTTGGCCATGACTGAGCAACTAACACACAATAATTGATGTCATGTGTTCTACAGACTATATTTTATTTATTCCTCACCAATACCAAAAAAATAAAGAAGCAAACCTCATAAAATCTGGATTATTCTTTCCACATTCCAGATAAAAAAAAAAGCTGAAAGTCAGAACAATCAAATATCTTGCCCAAGGTCAAAGGGCTATAAAATGTAGAACCAAATTAAAACCTATGCTGATGCCAGGAAATCTGTTTGTCTCTGTCAAAATGTGAGCCTCTGTCTCAAGTCTTTTCCATATTGGCTATGCAAGCTTCTGACAGTCCCTGATTGCTCTATATCTCAGGTTCCTTACCTGTAAAGATGGGGATAATAAACCTAGTAGGATTGTCATGAGGATTCAGTGAGGTGACGCTGCACACACAAAGTACATCTAAGCACATCTTAAGAGTCCTACAGATATAGTTGTTTTTGTCATTGCTGTTGTCATCATCACGTGACATCATCACCTTGCTTTCACCATTCACAATGAGGAGGTGAAGGATTAGCAAGTTGAAGAAGTCAGTGTGATCATTTGAACAAAATAATTTGCCATGCACAGAAGACAGGAGAAAGAAAAGAGTTGGATTTTAGACACAAAGATTTATTTGTGAAGTAGCACATAATTCCATTCAGTTGGGCACTGAGGTCACACAAACAATGGATTGTTTAAAAGGAGCTCTGAGACTGACTTCTTCACGTGAATGATTTGTTATTAACGTAGCTAATACGGCTTTGGCATGACTGTGTCTCATACTATTCCATCTACTACGTGGTTGTGAAATGAAGGCAGTTTCTTTTTTCTCTCCAACTCTGCCTTATGGACATGATATATTGGATTTAGCGTCTTGTCCAGGAAGGTAAGATTCACGTTCTGAATACACATTTGATAGTGTGATGCTCCATATTAGCACTAAGTGGATTATAGAACTCACTTTAAAGGTTGTGGTGATGGAATAGTTAAGTACTACGGTGGTTCCCATATATGCTGGGGTAAATCCATCTACCCAGCTTCATGATTCATCACTTTTCCCAGCACATCACACTACACAGGCGCATCTGTATTTTCTTGCAATACGGAGAACACAGGAAGTGACAGGTGTGCTCAGAAATTATTACAATATCAAGAATGGCGCTATGTAGTATGCATAATGAAAATAAAATAATTGTTAGTTACTATTCTGTAGGAAAACTAGGTGAGAAATCCTGAAATTTTGAGTTCAGCATTGAAATCACTAAAGATCACTCCTTAAAAATGGCAGTTGTTAGGAACCTCCTCCTAATGGATGCATTTGTGTTTGCATTCATTATTGCCTTTGAAGCATTTTGGATATGACCCACGGTTTAACTGAAGGGCATCAGAAGTGAATATCCCTCCACCTCATTCCCATGCCTCTGCTAATTCCATTTTTAGTTTAATTTCTATTTGCCTGATAGGTGATAGGTGTTTTTTTTTTGGTTTTTTTGCAGAAAACAAACAACATTTCTGAGACTAAAATTTGAGGAATTCTTAATGGCTTAGTGCCTTCTTAGAGACTCAGGACATTATATTTGAATTTTAAAATTACCCAAAGCACTTTAATTTTGCTTGGCCTAGACTTGCCTAAACTTATTTAACCACAGAATTCTTGAATTATTGAATAACAGGGTGTAACTATGGCAGAATTGTCTGCTGAACCATCTGAAGCTGGGTGCAGTCAAGAGAAGGAAAAGTATGGACCATGTAGGGCACAGAAGAAGCAAATCACCTCTGCCCAAATGCCCTGGTCACACCTAACCACAAGGAAAGCCAGAAAATGTAATGTTGTTGGTTCCCAGAAGGAAAAGGAACTGTGACTTGGGAATAGCTAGCTGGGTTTCCCCACATATGTCAACTGATAACATCTTGCAGAAAGAAGATCCCACAGTCCAGAGACAGTTCTGGGCCATGTTCTTTTACCTCCTTGAAATATGACTAGATGCTCTCTAAATTTTTCCCCCAAAAGAACTAAGTTCTACAAGTTTGTCTTTAAGGAATGCAGGTTAATGAAGCAGACAAAATTTCTGCTATTACTTAAGTTCAATGTTCTGATGGATCTTATTTCTCTGAATTACAACATTGAAGAATCAATATAAATCTTAATTCAGTAGAAGGAGGGCGGGAAGATGGGGTTATGTGGCTCAGACACAGATCTTTCTGTTGTTATGGGTTAACACAGAGATAGAGTTTAGAGATTGGGAAGGAATGGTTGTTCACAACCCATTTGGAAGCATTTCTTATATATCAGATGTCTCCAACCAGCTTTAGACCAGTAGTGGCTCACACTCAATTCATGATTGAATTGTCTGATGAATATTTGAAATGTTGATACCCTGTGCTTTGAGTTGAAAAATGGATATGTAGGTCTTGAAATTTAGGCAGGCAGGAAGTAAACTGACATGCTGGTGTGAAAGTTCTGAATCCAGACTTGCTTTTTCTGTAAGGCACATGTTCAGCTATTAGCCCACTGGAGTAGAGAACAGGACTGCTTGAGGGTAGGAGCAGAAGGTTTCTGGAAAAGAAGTAATGACTTGACTCTACCTCTGTGACACCTCTGACCATAGAGGTGATATCATATCTCCACCTTTCATTTGGAGCTGGAAAATATAGTAAAGATAGTTTTAGTGACCATTATTGAACCTCAATGCATATAAAATAAATAATTGTATAAAGAAAAATCACATCCCTATGGGCCCTCTAGGTTAGGTTATTTCAAAACCCATCTTGAAAAGTTTAACTCAGATCAACTCATAATCATACCATTTATTGAGTTAGACCATATCTTTGAAATAATCTAATTTCCTGATTTTATAGGAGAGAAAATTAAAAGTCCAAAAAGGCAACATGGCCTGGCCAAAAGTGCCATGTTGTTTGTGGCAGAAATGGTCATAAACTTCATATGTTTAATGGCATGCCAATCTCTAGATGATCATTTATTTCAAAATATTTAAAGAATCCATCTATATAGCTATTTACTTAGCAAAAATAAACTGTGAATTTAGCGAGTTTTTTTTTTTTTTTTCAAAACTATTTTCTGTGTACTGTGATAGGTGCTGGATTTACAGTTAGTAATAACACAAAGAAGCCAGAGGTGGTTGTGAGGAATAAATGAGCTAGTAAGATGTTCACTTAGAATGCAGTTTGGCAAATGGTGACTGTTTGATGAATGTTTGCTGTTTTTTCCGTGGTCATTGTCACCCTTGTTATTCTTGCCTGTATGGAACTTCAGTAAAACAAGAAAACATCTCCCCATTTGGTTTCTTCTCTGCAAAATCTCATTCCTTGTGGCTTGTGGCTTCAGGAAATCCAGTGTATCCTGTGAGAACCCCTGATACAAGCCCCTTATTCTTCATGGACTTCATTCCTTTGTGATTCCAAGCCAGAGCTTACTTGGTAAGAGGTTTCCTGGGAATATTTATAGTTCGCCGCTGATTTGGAGCAGACAAATGATTTAAGCTTTATAAGCAGCATGTATTAATACTTTTTAGTATTTTTTTCCCCTGAATTAACTATCTTTGCAGTTGTAGCAGCTACTAAGCTTTTCAGGGAAAGATAAGGAGAGTGGGAGAGAGGAAGGGAGAGAGTGAGAAAGAGAGATCAATGGGGCGATTATGCAAGTTTTAAAATATATAAATGCTAAGGAAGTGCTACAGTGGGTGTTGCAAGGACAACAAAGCGGGTGAGGTCCATCTTCAGGCTTAGAGGACTTTGTCATCTACTCATGGAGATATAGAAAGTGCACGAAGAAGGAGACATNTAAACTTCATATGTTTAATGGCATGCCAATCTCTAGATGATCATTTATTTCAAAATATTTAAAGAATCCATCTATATAGCTATTTACTTAGCAAAAATAAACTGTGAATTTAGCGAGTTTTTTTTTTTTTTTTCAAAACTATTTTCTGTGTACTGTGATAGGTGCTGGATTTACAGTTAGTAATAACACAAAGAAGCCAGAGGTGGTTGTGAGGAATAAATGAGCTAGTAAGATGTTCACTTAGAATGCAGTTTGGCAAATGGTGACTGTTTGATGAATGTTTGCTGTTTTTTCCGTGGTCATTGTCACCCTTGTTATTCTTGCCTGTATGGAACTTCAGTAAAACAAGAAAACATCTCCCCATTTGGTTTCTTCTCTGCAAAATCTCATTCCTTGTGGCTTGTGGCTTCAGGAAATCCAGTGTATCCTGTGAGAACCCCTGATACAAGCCCCTTATTCTTCATGGACTTCATTCCTTTGTGATTCCAAGCCAGAGCTTACTTGGTAAGAGGTTTCCTGGGAATATTTATAGTTCGCCGCTGATTTGGAGCAGACAAATGATTTAAGCTTTATAAGCAGCATGTATTAATACTTTTTAGTATTTTTTCCCCCTGAATTAACTATCTTTGCAGTTGTAGCAGCTACTAAGCTTTTCAGGGAAAGATAAGGAGAGTGGGAGAGAGGAAGGGAGAGAGTGAGAAAGAGAGATCAATGGGGCGATTATGCAAGTTTTAAAATATATAAATGCTAAGGAAGTGCTACAGTGGGTGTTGCAAGGACAACAAAGCGGGTGAGGTCCATCTTCAGGCTTAGAGGACTTTGTCATCTACTCATGGAGATATAGAAAGTGCACGAAGAAGGAGACAGAGAGTAGACACCTGAAGCTCTGTAAAGGAAACAAAGAGAAATCACGTTAGACAAGAGGGCACTTGCCTTTCAAATCATCAGGAGCAATGACCACTTGGCCAAAGAAGGTATTGAATTTAAGATGAAATAGCACTTCTCTAGTGTTCTAATAGCACAGGTTGTTTGCTTGTTTGTTTACTATAAAAATGTATGTTCCAAATTGCCTGTTGTTGCATTAGTATTTACTTGTGCACTAACAGTGCACCCTGTGTCTGAGAGAATTTCTCTTCAAGTGTTTCAGGTAAAAACATCAGGTATAACAAAGGTGAGAAGGCGTGTAAACTCAGAGGCAGTGTTGTCTGGAAATGTAAAGCCACTGTACAGGATTCAAAGGCACTGGGATTGAAGTAAACAGAAATGTAGACTGAAAGAAGGGGCTTATTTTCTGTGTAGAGGGACATGCTGGAGTTTCAAGCTTTGGAAATTTTTTCCAAAAAAAATTACGTTCTAAAACTTGGTGAATAAAATTATCAAAACAACACTCCGCTAAAATGGGAAGCAACCTAGATAGATACCTTTCATGTAAAGTACATCATCAGTGTCATCAGTCAGTTCTTGAGAGTTCCTCCACACAGTAATCACTGCAANAAATTACGTTCTAAAACTTGGTGAATAAAATTATCAAAACAACACTCCGCTAAAATGGGAAGCAACCTAGATAGATACCTTTCATGTAAAGTACATCATCAGTGTCATCAGTCAGTTCTTGAGAGTTCCTCCACACAGTAATCACTGCAAACCAATAATTCAAATTATTGTAACTTTAAGTACATGAAGAAAGGGAATAAGAACAAGCTCAGTTGATAGCAAATAGCTATTTTACAGAACCAAGTCAAATTAATTTGATCTTCAGGCAGATATATATTTTTTTCTGTTCTATGAGAATGTCTAGATTCTTGATAATTGCTAATTGTTTATTTCAACTATATTAAATGCCTCTTTGGGAGAAAAATCCATTTCACACCCATACTTAATTCCTCCTATCATAATGACTATGTTGATATCATGAAAATCACAATGTCCACATACTTTCCAGTTATCAGAGTATCCTCTACTGCTGGGGCTTCCCTGGTGGTTCAGACGGTAAAGAGGCTGCCTACAATGCAGGAGACCCAGGTTCAATCCAAGGGTGCAGAAGATCCTCTGGAGAAGGGAATAGCTATCCACTCTGATATTCTTGCCTGGAGAATTCCATGGACAGAGGAGCCTGGTGGGCTACAGTCCACGGGGTCACAAAGAGTNTCCCTGGTGGTTCAGACGGTAAAGAGGCTGCCTACAATGCAGGAGACCCAGGTTCAATCCAAGGGTGCAGAAGATCCTCTGGAGAAGGGAATAGCTATCCACTCTGATATTCTTGCCTGGAGAATTCCATGGACAGAGGAGCCTGGTGGGCTACAGTCCACGGGGTCACAAAGAGTCAGATGTGACTGTGCTCTACTGGTACACAACTTAGTGCTTTTTATCTTTTATTCATTCATTCATTGAAGTGTCATTGATTATTTACGATATGCCAGATACTCTTAAATCTTGGAGATTAAAAGATTGGCAAGGACATGTGCCAGTTATCTCTGCTACCCTTCCAAAGTCACCCTTTGCTTTTCTTCTCTTTGTTCTATACATGGAAGCCTGATCTTTGTAAACATTATTAATGAGCTCTTTTGAGCTATAGGCCAATGAGATGCCCTGGATGGAGGTAAAGGTTGGGGTACATTTTGCTCCCAGTCCCGTCTCTCTGCCAGGTTGCTCTATGTGGCTATGTTCTACTGCTGAAGAACTGTATCCTATTGGGAATTGCTTTCACAAAGCTACTGTTTCTAGGTTCTGACACATGCTCCTTCTCCTAGCCTCTTTAGGCCAAGGGGTGGTAGAGAAACTGCTGTTACTAGGTCGATACTGCTCTTTTGTGGCTTCCTGAACACAAATTTCAAATAACTCCTTTTAAAAATTCTGTTCAAATTCTCACTTTGAGAGTGGTCTCTTTCTCACCATGACTATCTGATATACCATGCTTCTTCCCTTCAATCCTGAATGAACACCTGTTAATGTTACTAGTTACAAATCTTCTAGACCCCACTGGATTCAGATAGTTGCAGTGATGGCCCAACTGATAAAATAACCTTATCACAGACTCTTCTGTTGCAAATGTGTGCTCATATATTTTTCCATCATTTCTCGATATGAAGATATTTCCTGTCAAGCATTCCAGTAGGATCTTAATGGTTAAAAATACTCTGTAACTAAAAATGCCCTTTCTTTTTAGAACACGTAACAAAGACATTACAATGGATAACAAGGTTTGGATAAGGAGTGTCATGTAAGGTGACGTGTATGTTCTGATCTCCAGCTCAGCTTCCAGTCTGTCTAAATAAGGCCTGTTTTAAATTCCATTCACCATGTCATATCTTTTTATGCCAGAATACTTGTACATCCACATATACTTAGAAAACAATGAAAAATTCACGTTCACCTTCTTTCTCCATTCACAATCTCTTCTCACTTACTGTTTTGCCTGCTTTTCTGAAGACATGAAATCTGTTGTGCTTTCAGTATGGAATTCTAACAATTTTTCGGATAGTTCTTAGATTCCCAACCCTCCCCCCACCACAACCCTGTTTCCCTTTTAACTTCCTAAAAAGATGAAGTCTTCATAACTAGAGGAAACATTAAAGGTGACTTTTTAATGCTGTATTTCCTGAATGACTATTAAGATGTTTTAATATATAAAAAAATGTATTATTTTTCACACTGTCCTCAGTTTTCTTAATACAACCCAACATCCTATTTATTTATTTTTTAAAAATCTTATCCTGTATGTCAAGTCAACATACTTTTTCAGCTATTGATGGTGGCATCTCAATTTCTTTCTTGAGAGGCTGTGGGTAATTCAGATGCCATTACTGTACTGTGTATGAGTAGTCTGAATTGCTTCTTCCACTAGGTCTTACCTTGAACTTGCTACACTCAATTCCATTCGCCATTGTGGAGTTTGATTACTAAACTGCTTTTGGTCTTTCTGAGGTTGACTACCTTTATATTTAGTGTATGAATAATTATGTGGTTTTGATAAATTTGTCTCCCTGCTATTCACCCCAGTTTTCAGGTTGTTAATGAACTTATGGAACAATAGTGTCACTTTGATCCAGAGGCCATCAACTAATTTTTGAGCTGTTAACTAATGACTTCTTTCAGCATTCTTTCTTTTAACCAGTTTCCAATCTAATGCTCCTGAAATCCAATGATTTTTTTTTTAAAGATACCAAAAAGAATCAAACTCTGATTATTTGGTTAAAATAAAAACAGTTAAAGTTATTATGAAAATGTAACCTACATAATATCCCAACAAGATTCGAGAGTCTTTTTTGGAATCTCAGCCCTCATGACCACCATTTTGCAGAAGTGCAAATAAAATATTTCCCAAAGATTTCTTCTTTATTAAAAAAGATGTTTAAACATTATTAACAGGCAAGGCATTATGGGATAGGGATATAACTTAATATTAAATGCAATTTGCCAACATGAATTGCCAATCAAACTACCCATTTATTGATTATTTACATGTGGAACACATTGTGCTAGGTACTCTAAGGCAGATCAGAAGTTTAAGGCTTACTTTCTTACTTCCTTTGGAAAAGTAAAACAAAAGCATGAATTTAACACAGGAGCTTACAAAGAAGTCTGTAAGAATACATGTAGCAATATGATGGAATAAAAAAAGATGAATTATAAGCAATTTTATGTTTAATGGTTAAATTAATGTTAGAAGCAATAAACCTTAAGTGTTCTCAGAAGGCCTTATTTTACTGGTTTTGTAGCGGAATGGAAAGAGCATGGACTTTGGAGGTAGGCTTTGGCTTGAATTTTCTGAATGAGCTCTGGGCTTGCTCATCCAACTTCTTAACATCACAACCAGGTGGCTCATAGTTGAAACAACCGTGACTTGTTCAAAATTACATTTTTGATTCAGCCTGTTGTTTCCCTCATCCACTTCCTTCCTGCCTTCCACATGTCAGCAAATACAGCTATGCTTCCAGTGGCTCAGGCTACAAATTTAGAAATTATCTCTGATCCCTCTTTTTTCCTAAAGATTCTCACCTTTCATCCTTCAGCAAATGTATCGAGTCCACCTCTGATACTTGAATCACTTTCTTGTCTTTCCCACTCCATCATGTTAGCTTGCTCCTTCATCTCATTTGGAATATAGCAAATGCCTCCAACATGCCTTCCAGTTTCTGCCCTCATCCTACTCACTCACCGCCCATGAAGTAGCCACTGTAACTTTCTTAAAATTCAATTGCAAAAGTTTTCTCTTGATTAAAATCATTCAATGATGGTCACTACATGTAGAAAAGAAAACCTAAACTCATCCCCAAGTTGTCAAGATCCTCCAAGGAACCCGCCCTTCTGATTCTTCATTTCACTTGTGCCCTTCTGTTCTCCCACCCTACTGCCACCCCGGTCTCACCTCAGATCCTCCAATGCCAATCTCTTTTCTGCTTATGGTCTTTACACAAATTGCCTCTGTCTAGAATATTCTTTATATGGCTTGCTCCATTTCCTTTAGGTCTTAGATTTCTTTAGGGAAAGATTTTTAGCCATACTATTGATATTCCTTTTAATTTCTAATTTATATCCATTTTGCAATTGTCCTTGTATTTCTTTCTTTCTTTTTTTGGTAATTTCTTTGCCTTTCACCTCTATTTGGGACATAGTCTCCAGGAGGGTGGGGATTTTCTCTGTCTTGCTACATCGCCAGTACCTGATGTGTGGTTGGTACTCAGTAAGTATTAGTTACTAAATAAGTAAAGAAACATAAAATTCTTCTGGCTCCTATTCTAATTTGTATAGCTGTCACCATTTACAGCTTATATTAGCTTTCCTCGTAACCTTTCTAACTTAAAGTTCATTTTCTATGACTCAAATTTTGCTCATATCTTAGTAGGAAGATGTTCGCTTATGGAGGTCAGACTGAGAAAATATAAGAGCTTTTTAAGCTTTGTGAAATGAGAAGTTTAGGTAAAGCTAAAGAAAGTGGTATTACATTAAAAATATTAAATAAAATCAGAGACAGCAAAGAGAATATTTCATTGGAGGAAAGTGGGTCTTAACCATATATATTGAGTAAGAACCCAACTCAATATTTACACTAAAATTGTTCTACATATGAGCTGGAGTGATGTTATAGTATTTTGATACAGAATATGAGAAAGTTCTAAGAATACTTTCTGATGGGTTTCCACAGTCCTCCCCTGAAGAAGGGAGAGCAAGAAGTGTCACTACAATAAAAGAGAGAAGCCCTGGGGAGAAACTAGTTCAGTGAAACTATGTACAGGTAGCTGAATTGCTAACACTTAATGCAATGTATTACCTTTCCAACCATACTGTTTCAATTATTGACCATGGCTCCATATTCTTCTATAGAGTTTCACCTAGAAATGGAATAGGTCACTGAATTTCTTTTCTGTAGGTTACCTGAAATCTGGAATCTGAAATGAAACTCAATCCATTTCCCATTGGCAATATTCTGCCTATCACCTCTTTCACAGGTTGGTCCTCCTCTGTTTCATTTTGCCAAGGTCTCAGTAGCCTTGTGTTACAAAGAGATGTCATCCAAGGATAGGTGACCATAAAAATTACAAGGTGCAAACTAACCCTGCAGGCTGGCTGTGTGTTTATCAGCAACACCTGGAGACCGTAACACAATCTAATCAGAAAATCACCTAAGTACAAGTTGTCCCATTGGCCACCTCATGTGAAAATGAAACATCTGTGTAATTTAGCTTTCATGAAAGAAAGTCATATTGCGAAACTTTGATATCTTTATTATTATTGCAATTTATTTTTTTATATTGTGTTGACCTTCCTTGGGATCATTGTGTTCCAACGTTGTGTTTCTCCAAGTGTATGACATGCATGGTCCATGGTAGTATGGATAATGATTATAAGGGATTCTTTGATGAATTTAAAATAATGTAAGAGTGGTGTATTTATTTTTAGATGTATTACAAAAAACATATGTATAGTTCTCAAACCCCTAATTTATTGCTTAGAACAAAATTAAGCAATGAAATGGGAGTTGACTTAAAGTCTATTTTATGATAGAGTAAATAATAATACAAATAATACTCAGATCTCCACAAAATTCTAAGTGTGGTTGGTAAGTGACCACCTAAATTTTGGGAAGCATAGCAATATTCTCTAGTCATAATCTATCTTGCTTTATGACAGGGATTAAATAGGCTGAGTAACTTCCTTTTCATTTGGCAACTGATGAGAAAGAAACTTTTGCCTAAATGAAGCCCCATTTGAAAGTCTTTGCAGTGAAAAATGCTCANGTGTGGTTGGTAAGTGACCACCTAAATTTTGGGAAGCATAGCAATATTCTCTAGTCATAATCTATCTTGCTTTATGACAGGGATTAAATAGGCTGAGTAACTTCCTTTTCATTTGGCAACTCATGAAAAAGAAACTTTTGCCTAAATGAAGCCCCATTTGAAAGTCTTTGCAGTGAAAAATGCTCAAGGTGAAAGTGGAGAAAAAAGAGAGTAGGGATACAAGAGCAAAAGGCAGGGACAAGAATGAAATCAGGGTCCTGGTTTGTAACAGCATCCGCGTGTGCCAGGCTGGTAAATGAAGGAAATACACTTTGGGAACCTGGACTATTCAAACTCTTAAAACCTCTCCACAAAAAGAGCTTTGGTGAATCTGAGGCTCTGCAGTTGCCAGCCACAACTGAATGCTTTACTGCCGTCTGGAAGTGTTTATTTTCTGAACATAAATTCAAGGGACAGATTCAAGGCATGTCCAGAAGTAAAGCATATCATCACGTGGACTGAGCTGACAAGGACAATTTACGGTGCCCTGCGTTTGCTCTGGGCCAATCGGAGGAGAGCCAGTGATTAACATTCTAAAATCCCTGCTGTCCAGCTCTGATTGTCCCTTCACTGAACTTTGAGATGGCATGGATTAACCCCTGAGGGGCTCCAGCACAGAGCCCAGAGCCAAGAAGGGACCTTGTTCTACCCTAGAAGATATATGCGGCTTCAATGAATCCACAGGAGGGGCTGATCCTGTGCCTTAGAGGGCTCTGGGAAGAAAGGAACAGCCAAGAGCCAGTCTTTGGCTGAGAAAGCTGAGGTTTGGGACTTACAGGCTACATTCCTGTGTTATTCTGCAGTAAAGATGAGCGAAGTGTTCCTACTGATTGTTTGAATAGGGACTGCAAGCCTGATAATCAGGAGGGACAAGAGAAGATAGTGTTTAAGAGCATGAATTCTGGAATTTGGTAGAGTCGGACCTGAATGACAACTCCATCATTTATGTGCTATTTATTAATGCATTTAATAATTTATATTTATTAATGCAGTTATGTGCAAATTATTAATGTACCTGACATTCTGGTTCTTATTTACAAAGTTGAAAGTGTAGCACCCATCTCATATGCAAGCTTTGAGAATTAAATGAGATGATATGTATGAAGGGTCTGGCTCAATAAATACATCTCCCATAATTTTGTTATTTACTAATTATTCTAATTATTATTATTTTGTTCACATGCCAACCAAGAAGAATCTTCAGGGGAAATTTTTGCTATTTTTTCCCTGGAGGTATGAATGCTATTTTGCATGCTATTTCTAGAAAACCTAACCTCAGCTATAGGTGGCAATGTTTAATCCATTACTAGAGTGAGTGTATAATTCTGAAATCATTTTCAAACTATAAGGACTTTAGATTGAAAAAACCCTTCAGTTTCAAAACACTTCAATTGAGTAAATTTTAGAATAGTCTATGGAGGTAAATTCACAGTCAAATAACTTGCAGTCACTTTGATGTGCAGCATATTAGAAAAATGAGCCTAGAATTAAGTTGAAGTTGGAGAAAGAAATTGGCTAGGGTAGTATGAGTTATCCGAGGTTGAGATTTCAGTATGTGTCCCTTTCCATTATACAAATGACTAGATGCTTACAGTTTGAATGTGTACATGATAGGAAAGCCTTTTCTACCTTCCAGCTTCCTCCCTCTGCTTCTGGCCTCTGCTTTAACAAGGAACAAATATCAACAGTTGGAAGTCAGGCAGCTGGGGCAAGGGGAGGGGGTGGGTCAGAAAGAAGAATCACTAGGAAACATTTATCTGAAAGGACATAATTTACAATCTTGCATATTTCTTCCTGAGAGACTTCTGAGCATCCTATGGAGTTTCTGGATAGACAAAAAGGATTTTAGAAGTGTGGGTTTTATCTTATTTAACATTAACATGTGGTCCTTAAACATTCATCTAAGAGATAAAGAACAGTATCATTGAATTTTAGAGGGAAAAATCCTATGTGTCTTTTTGCCTATTCTGATGGTTCTCTAAGAGACATTTTCATGGCAAGTTGATTTGTGAGCTGAGAGTATCCAAAACTAGAGCCTTCCTTCCTTCCTACCCCCTCCCTCCTTCCTCCTGTCCCTTTCTCTCTCCCTTTCTTCTTTCCTCTTTCTACCTCCTTACAATGTATCTCTTTTTTAAGATTTGAAAAACAGTATTTACTTTGTTATTTGGCTGCACCAGGTCTCATTTGCGGCATGCAGGATCTTCACTGCAGCACATGAATTCCAAGCTGTGGCACGTGGGACCTGTCCAGGGATCAAACTTGGGCCCCTGCCTTTGGAGTGTGGTGTCTCAGCCACTGGACCACCAAGGAAGTCCCCCTACCATGTATCTTTTGATTCTACCTGTCTATTAAGATGAGCATTTAAAAGCATAATATGGATTATTCTTTATTTTCAATTGTGCCTCAATTTGACTTGTGTAAAAGAGATCAGGGTAATCCAAGTGGGGTTCTGATTCCTAGTTTTGCAAGCTTATTGTCAATTATGTTTGTTTATGACATCTGACTTACCAATGTATTTCTCATTTATCTATATAACATAATAAGCCTATTATTAGAAATTTACAAATAGAAGAATTTTTAAAACTGGCTAAATAGCATGCTTTGCTTCTCACAGATAACTCTATATGTTACAACTTCTGTTTAATAATTAATGTTCTTGCTTTTAAGATATTAACAATTNATAACATAATAAGCCTATTATTAGAAATTTACAAATAGAAGAATTTTTAAAACTGGCTAAATAGCATGCTTTGCTTCTCACAGATAACTCTATATGTTACAACTTCTGTTTAATAATTAATGTTCTTGCTTTTAAGATATTAACAATTTAATCCTTGTCCTACTTAATCCTCTTTTATAATGAAAAGTTCAGTGTGTTCTTTGAGTCTTGTATCACTTCTACACTAACTGTGATGAAATGTTCAGTATAATGCACTGATAAATATTTGAAAATTGGGTAGAAGGAATGTGGAAAAAGCACTTTGTGTTTTTAATGGATATGCTGAACAACATTGGTTGTAAATGGAACTCATGCAATTGACTGTTTATTTTCTAGATGTGATTTTTAAATTGTGATGCCTGAAATTACCTAAGTTGGTTATTCAAACTCTAGCTAGAGTGTCTGTGTCTATGTCAGCTGTCCTTGCTTCCCTTTTCTTTTCCTCTAAGAAATAGTTTGCTAGCAATACATTCAATTTAATGACCAAAGTTCATTTAGATTGATAGAATAGTTTTACCAAAATCTGGCTCACCGTGGCCTCTTATCTCCCCCACCCCCATGCCCATTTCCTTTTTGCTTACTTCTCTGAAATCTCTTTCTCTTTTGCTGGATTTGGTGATGTTTTCCTGAATTAATCTTAGGACTTTGAGCTGCTGGGCATCTTTCACTTTTATGTAGTGTCAAAATTATGGGCATAGATTTGAGTCTTGGAACTGTGCTACATTTTAGTCACTTACATTTATTTAGGTTTTTCTCTCTCTGTTTCCCTTTGCTTTTCCTCCCCCCTTCCTCCCTCTTATTTCCCTCACTTCTCCTCTTTCTCTTTCCCTCTCCTTCCCTCTCCCTCACCTCTCTCTCTCTATATATATATATACACACACATATATATATATATACACATATATATATATCTCCCTTTTTTAGGTTAATAAATATCTTTCAGTGCTTTCCATATCTTGTCCTACTTGGAATTTGGGGGCTTCCCCAGTGGCACATTGTCAAAGAATCCACCTGCAATGCAGAAGATCCAGGAAAAGCTGGTTTCATCCCTGGGTTGGGAAGATCCCCTGGAGAAGGAAATGGCAACCCACTCAAATATTCTTGCCTGGGAAATCTCATGGACAGAGGAAGCTGATGGGCTACAATCTATAGGGTTTCAAAAGAGTTGGACAAGACCTAGCGACTAAAAAACAACAATAACACTTGGAATTTAGTGGAAGCCTCACAACTATTGAAGTCTTTCCCCAAAGGTCATAGTATTCTGAATGCCCCATGCTCTTTAGGATTTACCCACCTGCCTCTTTGGCCTCATCTGCTACATGACTCCATCCCTTCTCTGCTCCAAACACACACAAAGCACCTTTTGTAGCTTGTGTCCTTATTAAAGTACTCATGTGTTCTCTCAAGCCTCTGTCTGTGAGCTGAGAAGATGTCTCCTTCTTGTATCCTTCCCGGAAGCCCCAGGGCAGAGATGAGTTTCCTCACTCACGGAGATGTGTGTTCCCTATCACACTCGCTGTAATGAACTGTTTACCTGGCAGCCTTCTGCACTGGACTGCAAGATCTTTATGAGAATGAGCCTGTCCTGAGCTTCCATTCCTCAGTACTTCCAAGCAGATTGCTTGGAAATGGTTGGATGTGTTTTTTGGTTGAGTGAATGTATGAATGAACATACTATAACTGAATGAATGAATCCTCCTGAGCAAATGCCTCAACTTCCAAAATACTACTAGATTATAGAGTCCATGGAATTGTTTATGTTAGAGATTATTGCTTTATTTTCCCATTTCTCTAGGATCAAAAAATGTTAAGCTAATGATAGTTTTCTGGTACCCATTAGTGTTTTCAGCACTCTTTAGATATTAAAAAAAGAGACAGAAAACAAGAACCTTTCTTCCGGGATCTTGAGCTTCCCAAATGTATCAGTGACCCAATGCTGCCTATTGACACTGTGAAAAATATTACCATTAGCTAAGCATTTGGTGGTTGCTCAGACATTGTTGAAGAATTGACTGGATGGCTAAGACAGAGTGGGAACTTTTGGATTAGAAGCAAAAAGACCAGAAAAGACCTGAGATGGTACCATTTCTACAGCCACATTAGATACCTTTAGTTTAGGAAGACAGACAAAAATTGTAGTACTGGCTCAGGTCCCTTTCTGAAATTGATAANGTTGAAGAATTGACTGGATGGCTAAGACAGAGTGGGAACTTTTGGATTAGAAGCAAAAAGACCAGAAAAGACCTGAGATGGTACCATTTCTACAGCCACATTAGATACCTTTAGTTTAGGAAGACAGACAAAAATTGTAGTACTGGCTCAGGTCCCTTTCTGAAATTGATAAGCCTTTGCCCTCTTTTCTCCTCTGTTCATATATGAACACTCTGTATTTTCCTCTTGACTGTTAGGAAGTTCTCCACATGGAATTTTGGGAATTTTTTTTTTTAATGTTATAGTAATGTAGCACGGCTATCGCAGCTTTCCATCAGAAGTGGCAGGCAGCCAAAAACTAGAATCATTGTTTGCAAACTCTAAATATAGAGTCAAGATTTATATGAAGAAAACAGATATGTCTTGTTATAAAACCATGAATAAGCATTGGCACAAACATAATAGTTTATTCTTCCTTGATACCGCTTATTTTAAATAGCTATCTATCTTTTACTAAGATACTGTAGAAAGATACATTACAGAAACATTTGCTTCAGCTCAAAGTACCGGAGGGTTGGTTGCTCTTTTCTTCATGCAGTTAAGACTTCATTATTTCTAGGCAGTGATGAGGGAAATAAGAGCCTAACGGTGATTCAGTCTTTCTGCACTTCAGGTAGCCCATGGGGATGTTATTATTAATAATGCATCATACTCATCTTTAGGTCATTGTTCATATGGCTTACTTTTTTTTATTTTTTTAATTCTGGATTTGTTCTAACTTTGCACAAAGGTTGCCTTGATCCTGAGATTTCTTTGGCCTTTGGTTTTTATAGGACGTCGTGTTCGGCAAAAAAAAAAGAAGTCTCTCCCGTACCCCATTTGTGCTGCTTTCTGCTTCCTTCCCAAACTGCCCCCTCTCTTCTGATTTCCATCCCCTTTAATCATTTCTGCCTGGTCCACAGCAAATGGGTAGCAGGGGAGGGGGAAAGACTTTCAGAAAGAGTTAAAAAGGATGGATGAAATTCATACAATGTACACCATATGGCCTGACGTTTTCCAGATTAAGTAAACATTTCTATGGGGGATAAATAGTCCAGTACATTAATGTAAAGAAATTGTATGAGACAAGGGCATGTTCAGCATAGTTATGCTGTGGAGTAATGTTTGCTCAGTGAGAAAAATCTGAAAATTCAAGGGCAGGGGGCATGAAGGGGAGGGCATTGGTACAACCCAATTTTTGGAAGAAGAGGTTAAAAATCATAAATTTGTGGCCAAAGTAAATACTGTCTCCTCTAAATTGAACATTAGAAATTGTTTTCAAATGCATACCCATATACACACACATACCCACTCGTGAGAAATTCCCCCACAGAATATCAGCAGACCTCTCTGAAAAAGACTGAAGGATTAAATTTTGTCAAAATCCCTGTCTCAGTGGCCCCTGCCTTTTGAGAGATGCTTGCAGTGGCTGGCAAACTGATTCTAGGTGGACTGTTGCCAGTGTGTGTGCCTGTATTGGGTGTAGACCGATCTCCTCCTTGGTGAACAACCCCAGAACCATAGATTTCATTTGATCTTTGCAAAGGCTAACATCTGTCTGCTGTCATTTTAGTAAGATTGATGACAGGCAAGAAAGAGAAGAGGAGAGAGAGTCAAGGGAACAGAGACCCAGAGAAGGAGCTCTGGGCAGCCCCAGGGGCAGTGGCTGAGGCTGCCAAGGGTCACTGCTGCAAACTCTCAGGCCGATGAGGGCCTTGGTGGGAAGCAGCCGGGCCCCACACTGGCAGTAATTGCCCTGGTTGTTACAGCTGATAGCGGGAACTCCAAGACACAAAGGCAGCATTTTGCACCTTATATATCTTAATAGATTACTCACATTGTAGGCAGCACCAAGCTAAATGTTATGACAGCCGTAAGAATGTAGTTTACTGTTATCTTAATATAGCTGGGCAGCGCAGGGTAAAGCCATCAGAAAATATTATATTTTTTTAAAGTTTCCAAGAGAAACTAACTGATACAGACATGGAGCTATTTTTACACGAAGTCCTGAGTTTTGGCAAACGCCTTTCAAACCATAATTTTAAACATATACACATGCATTTCACATATGCATATATATGCGTCTATGCACAGTTATATATGCATTTCTTCCACTTGCTAAATATCATTTTGCTTCCCTTAAATTGTTATGTGAACCCCATGCAGGGAAGAGTCACTTCAGGTATTTTTAGGAGATGATCTCATATTTGCAGTTTGTCTAGCCAATAGCAGGCATTGTTTTTGAAGATATAAATCGGAGATTTGGCATGAACGAAAGAATGAATGAATGACTGAATGAATGAACGATGACTGAGACCTCTGTTAACAATACGGTTTAAATATACTACCTGCCTTTAGTTTACTTAGGTATACACTCCTGGCAGGAAGACTCCTGTACTGACTTGTGAAGCAAACAAAATTTGGTAGGATTAGATGCTCCATAGAACGGGGGGAGTTCAGGGATAGCAATAGGACCTATTTCCCTGCGTTTGCTCTTTTTTGTCCTGGTGTGGTCAGATGTTTCAGTTAAACTTGCTGAAGGCAGTGGCTGTAGGGAGTTTTAGACTAGTTTTGGCCTTCATCAGCAGGAGGCAGATTCCATGAATAGAATTTAATCCAGACCCATAGAACACTTTCCAAATTTAGTTGGAAAGTTAAACAGCTTTGCTTTATTCAATGAATGCCCTCAGGGCCTTACAATTCCTTGTGACATCGTGGTGATGACATGATAGAGTGCCTGAGTTCCACAGCCCATTTTATGCAAATTCCAGGACACACTAGAAAGCAGCCTTAAAGATCATACCATCTCCTGCAACACAATCATTCTACAAATGAGAACATGGGTATTTAAAAGAATTTATCCCCAAATATTTTGCCGGAATTCTCTTTAATTTGGCAAAGTTGTGATTTAATGTGTTCATATTAAGATGGACAAGCAGTGAGAGAGAATAATGTTTAAACATCAGAAAGGAGGTTGCTGTTTGTATACTATCCAAGAAACTGTTTAAAAAATTGTCAAGGCCACTACGTTATAGTAAATTAGGTGATTGATTTACAAGATATCAATCAGTTTTACTACAGTCTGGTTCATTGAATTGTTGTTATTTGGGAGAATTTTTAAAATGTGTGAATATGTTCAGGGAAGTTCATTATATTTTAGTGGAGAGTGGGGAGAGTTTCATTATAAGGATTACTCCTTTCTTCATAGAGTTCCAAAATTAGCCAATATCTAGCTGTAACCTGGCAGAATCATGGAGAATTAGCTCTTCTGCCCATATGGCTTTATGCAAGTGTGTTTGCAAGTTTTCAGTGGTGAATCTTGCTGAATGAATCAGAAAAGATAGATTCTACCACGGGTAAAGGAGTCTGGCTGAGGCTGGGGTTTCACGTCAGAATCTTGGTTGATAAAGTCAGGTTTAGGTTTCTTTTTAAAGCATCCTCCACACTATGATATGTAATTCATATAACTAATTTAGGGGCCATGCACATTTAAAAGGATAATGGAAGCAAGTGCAATGGTAGCTTGGGCAGGGTTAAGAGGATCTCCCCGAGGGAGAGTGGAGCCTGAAGGAGAAAAGGGGGAGCAGAACGTCTCAGAGCAAGACTTATTTGTTCGGGCTGAAAGATGGTCCCTCATATGTGCCCACTCGAACCTGCTCATGTAACCTTACTTAGAAAAGGTCTTTGCAGATGTAAATAAAGATTTCAAGATGAGACCATGCTGGATGGTCCAGTTAGTACCCAAATCCAATAGTAGGGGTTCTTACAGAAGAGGAGACACATACAGAGGGGAGAAGCAGAGAAAGCCATGTGAAGACAGAGGTATAGACTGAACTTCATGGCAGCCACAGGCCAAGGAATGCCTGGAGTCACGAGAAGCTGGGAGAAGCAAATAGTTCTCTCCTACAGCCATCAGAGGGAGCACACACTGCTGACATTTTGATTTTGGACTTCTGACCTCCCAGAGCTGGAAGAGAATCGATCTCTGTTGTTGTTAGCCTTCCAGTTTGAGGCGATTTGTGGTGGCACCACTAGGAAACTAACACCTCATTGCATGGGGGCTTCCAGATGAGAGCCACTGCCAGCACCGTGGCCAACACTGCTCATGGGGAGGAAGCAGGGACAACAGAGCACATAACCTGCCCTCCTCCCCACTCTGTCTCTCACTGCTGTCTTCCATGGGCCAAAGTGAATCAGAAAATGGGTGAGAAAGCCCAGTGAGATGGTCCAAGGAGGCCAGGCTTTGGGATAGGGAACAGAGGCGAGAAACGTTTAGAGGGAAACAGAGTCCATTGGGCACAATGGCAATACAATAGATATGTCTTTGTAACTCAATCTGCAAAAAAGAAAACTTCATAATGTCTCATTACACACAAAGATGCTCAGGAAAAAAAGAAAACCTCAAACTTCAGTTATTACTGATTTGAGGGAGCATGCACTGAAAGGAAAGTGATGGTTGTCGTGAATGTTGGGGGCTGGGTTAAAGTTGGAATTAGCATGTTTAGGTTCACCAAAATGAAAGTGTTTTACAAGAGTGAGAAAAAAATGAGTCTCTGAAATACACAGGGAACTCCAAGCAAATATGGAATATAAGAGATATAAGCAAAATGAATTTTTCTAGTTGCTCCATTCCATTCTTTCCATGCTCTATTATATTCTGCTTCTAATGAATCATCAATGACTTTTTTTTTAGTATATATTTTATTTGGCTGCACTAGGTCTTAACTGCAGTATGTGGGATCTCAGATCATCCTGGCAGCATGTGGAATCT
Organism: Neotragus moschatus; assembly: GCA_006410615.1. Taxonomy (NCBI): domain Eukaryota; kingdom Metazoa; phylum Chordata; class Mammalia; order Artiodactyla; family Bovidae; genus Neotragus; species Neotragus moschatus. The sequence continues at coordinate 940,968 of SJYA01001618.1, read as the reverse complement.
TTAATTGTAAGATGCAAACCCTTAGTTGCAGCATGTGGAATCCAGTTTCCAAGTCAGCAAACAAATCTTGGCTCTCTGCATTGGGAGCATGGAGTCTTAGCCACTGGGCCACCAGGGAAGTACCCTCTATGACTTTTTGTACACTTAGTTTTCTATCTGTCCAATCAAGTTAGGATTTGAGCTTCTCTATGAAAATCTCAAGCTTCTTATACCTGTAATCAGATAAGGATGGGAGTACATTATGAAAAAACACAAGGCTGCAGGTGAGCAAATGGGGGAAAAAAGGAAGAAGGAGGTAGGAGTGTACCAGAAAGCCCAAAGTGATAAAGTTGGTAACTTTGACAAACCTTCTGAAGGGTTTCACAATTTTTACAACCATATATATTTCAAATCATATTTGAATTATATTTCAAAACTTCAAGCCCATTATGAGACAACCCATTGCCCAAAGTGTGGGTTCTCAAATTCTGCATGGAAACCTGGCATCCCAAAAAGGCACAAAGACATTCATGGAGACACTACAGGAAAATAATACTCAACACATTACTTTCTCAATTTTACGTTTCTTTTGCAAATGTTCATTAGAAAGGGTGCTTGCTAGCTAGGACATGATATGTAATGATGTCTAATTTGGCACACAGTCTACATTTTACACACTTTACATTTTCTATGTCAGTTTTTCATAGTTGCTTTACAATGAAAATTCCTATTTCCAGGTACTTTATGACATGAAACTTTTAAGAAATATAGTCCCAAAAGTTCCCCTGTTGGAAGTTTTCACAAGAAATATTAAAATGAGCAAAGCCTTTTCCTGGACCTTCATCTCCGTGGGTTTTTTTTTTTTTTTTTTCCCTAAAGCAATACATTGTTCCAGCACTGGTCTTTCTATTAAAATTATTGATTTAAAAGAAATACCCCCTTGCAGAAGTTAATGAGCCCCTCTCTTACTATTTTTACTCTGCTGGAGTAATAGAAAGTGCCTAAGCTTTGGATTCGGCCAAACCTGGAAGTGAATTATGACTTTGCCACAAAGTAGAGGAGGAATTTACTTCTTTTCTAAACCTTACAATCATGTGTAAAACAGCCCACCACACAATATTGCTACAAAGATTAAACAAAACTGTGTAAGCAAAGTTTGTCATACAGTGCCTGGTCTATTGTAGGTCTCAGTAAATATGTAGTGATTAAATTATTTTTAAATTGCCATTAAATAAGTAGGCCCAAGAAAATGAGATGAAACAAACTGATGTGCCTTGAAAAGTTGTCTTTGACTTTATCACTTTGGGCTTCCCAGTGCACCCCTACCTCCTTCTTCCTTGTTTTCCTCATCTGCTCTCCTGCAGTCTCGTCTATCTTCATAATTTGTCTTCCATCTTTCTCATTGTGTTTTATTTCCCCTACTCTTACCCTCTGTTTGGTTCCCAAGAGAGAACCCAGAGGAAGGTTTGGCTGACTGCAGATGTCACTATTTCCCTCCCTAGATTAAATGCAAGCTCTGTCTTGGCAGATCAGATACATCTTCAGCTCCATGGGACCTGTGTGGGATAAGGAGCTGGTCTGTTGCTAATCAGAACGAGTGACCCCGGCCTGATTCCAAGATTTAGAAAAAGACTGTGCTACTCATCCTGGTACTGCCTGGTACTTGATAGCATTACTTTTCTCCTGGCTCTCTTTTCTTCCAGAACCAGATCCATTCATCCATCCCTGCCTTGGAAGTCCATCTAATCAACTGTCCGCTAGGTGGAATGGCACACATGCTCTTGAACTTTGCAGTCTGCTCAAATTACAGCAATGCTTAAAGAGTGGTAGATAAAAATAAGGATGATGTGTAGCTTAGAGTCAGGTAATGAACAAGAGCCAGATGAAAATATTTGTCTGAGTCCCCCTTTTGGACAAGTGACACAGGCTCTGTCTCAGTCAAGCGCTTTACTCGGGTAAATTGCTCAGTCTTATTAGAGAATCACTTGTGGTGAGGGCAAACTGTCCCATGAAGGACATTTATATTAATCCAAGTGTATTTGGCTGTTTCTAATTCCATCCTAATGGTCATTTCCTAAAAGAAATGTCTCTTCTTGGGATCTTTACAAAATCCCTGATGAGGAAAACTTTACTTTATAAAAGTAAAGAATTAGTTTAGAAAGCAAAATAACAAGACACATATATCTCAATGATATATGAGATGGATATTATGGGTTCTCAAAATTTCAATCTTATTTGGGAAAAATATGACGTTTAAGTTACAGGGGCTATAAGTGTTGAAAAGTTTGTTTCCTACTTTCTGTTATAGCTGAAATTAAGGAGACAATCTTCCTTCAGGAAAATAACCTTCTTTACATGGGTTGTATATCATCAGATTTGCCAACAAAGGTGTTATCATCAGGAAATTACTAAACTTTTTGCTCTTTACCAAGGGAGGGAGTCACTTACATGCTCTAGAGAGGCTGAAAATTAAATTAAAAATAAAAGTGTGAAGAAGATGGATCATGTACTTATATCCAGTTGGCAAATGATGGCAAATGAATGCAGAGAGACTGGGCAGAATTAGACGGAAGTCTACTTACTTTGCTGTTGAGGAAAAGGCTACAGATGCTTTGGAGTGAATGGTAACCCCTTTATATCTGCAAGCTTTATGTTTTATGGTTTTTTTGTTTGTCTGTTTTTTGGCCACAAGACCTATGTGATCTTAACTCCCAGATCACAGATCGAATTCCCACCTCCTGCATTGGAAGGTGAAGTCTTAACCACTGGACCAAGGATGTCCCCTTCCAAGCTTTAGGGTTTGCTCTCCATGGGGACAAATTTGGGATCACACTGGAAGTAAGGGGTTGGTGAGGACAGGAAGATGTGAGCTTTAGAATGTGGATACAGGTAGAAACATTGTTGTGTATGTGTGTGTTTCACCAGAACAAAAAAAGTATGAGTACCAACAGAAAAGCCAGAGATTCAATGATAATGAAACGCACCTTGTAACAGAATGCTATGTAAAATCACAGTGTGATTTCCTTAGAGTGAACTCCCTTTCTTGCCCCCATTTTCCTAGTCTACAGATCAGCCCTACAACATAGTAGGAAACTCAAACAGTAATTATGAAGGAAAATGAAGAGTATTCTATTTAAATTATAGGCCTATATGTGTTTTTAAAGTATGATATTCCCTTTTGTGAAACACCAACAAGAACTCAGATCCTGGCAATATACTAAAAGCTGCAGCAGTTTTTAAAAAGTCACATACACACAAAAAAACCTCTTACTGGCCCTACATAATCCTAACTATCCATCACTTACAGTAATGGAATATCTGATAGTTCTTTATTTGAACCAGGTTTTCTCTTATCTTCTCTCTCCTTTTCCTTCATTTTTCATTCTTAAAAAAAATTTTGAAAAAGAGAATCTTCATTGGGGTTTGGTAGGAAATTGTATTGAGAAGCGTAAAAAGTATGGAATCTAAATACCAATGCATATGTGTAATAGCTGTGATATTTTCTTTCATCCAATGTTCATTGCCACTCACCATGTGCCTGGCACGGCCCTAGGTAAAGGGTAGCATGGGGGAACAAGACTGAAACTAGTTCAGATTTTGGTGAGGAAGACTATTGAGAAATCAGAAAAGTTAATAGTGAGAATAATAATGGCTAATGTATCTTGAGTGTGATATGCTAGATGCTAGTCTAAGTGTTTCCAATGTGCTGATTAATTTTCATAAAGAAAGGTAATATATACTTGGAATGGTCAATATAGGCTGAAATGGAGGTGCATAGTTGGGGAATGACTAATCCAACTTGGGAACACTGAAGGTGCCACATTAAAGATTAAATCCAAAGTGGCAGTTAATCAGTCCCCAAAATGTTGAGAAGCACTGTCCAGGCAGAGAATCCTATATAGCTATATTGTAGTGACCCAGAGCATGATACAGTCAACCCTCCATACCTGTAAGCTCCACATGTACAGATTCAACCAGCCATCAATCATGTAGTTCTGTGTTTATGATTCTTGTTTGGCAGAATCCAAAGTGAGACTCATGGATTTGGAGGGCAGTCTAAGGACTTGAGCATCCCTAGATTTGGTAGCCATGCAAATCTTGAACCAATCCCCCATGGAAACTGAATCTCAAAGACAATGTTTATAAAATGGTAATAAGATGCAAATATTTCGTGTTCTCCTTTCTATTTCAAATAACACATGACTTTGGATATCTGTTACTTCACCTGAAAGCCGTCAGGTCTGAAAAAGGGATTGGAGGTAGTTGAAGCCATTTGGGGTGCCACTTTGGGTAAGTGAGCTTCAGGTTCACATGAAAGAGTTTATTCAAAAACCTTAGGTGCCCCAAACTGAAGAATGTAAGATTTTTACCTTATGGATCTGGTGTTTTTCATCCTAGATTTTCATGATAGGGAGATGCAATAACAGGGTAAAAATGGGAGAAAGAAGCAAATAGTTTCAGATCTTCCCATATCTCAAATGGGAAAAGAGAAAAGGATACCTGGCCTTCTAGGCTAAATTTTCTGAGTTTCAAACTATGAATTTCATAGTTTCAACCACAAATTTCCTAAAATCTTTGTTTTATCCTTCTGAAGAAAAAGTTTAAAAACATGTTGTCAATGATGAATAACAGTGAAAGCATGAAACGATTTTTATGATTGAATTGTTTTTGTTAAGTTGTATGTTGGCCATTTACAAATGCTTTTGGTAGATAAATATCAGTTCCACAGCCCACAGCATTAAGGTCTGGAATTTTAGTCCCATCAACCCCAAGCCAGCAGAAGAGAATGAAAGCAGTTAGTTTTAAGCTGATAATGCATTAAAAAAAAAAAAAAAGGCATCTATGTGTATGGCATGTGTTGCAAATTGACAAGTGTCATCTGCATTGATCAGGCTAATACATACAATTCATATAGTGGTCCAGAAATTGTAACTTAATGTTTACCTATCAGGACCACTGAAATGTTCTGCAAGGACCATAGGAAGGGAGCAGGGCCCATGAAAGAGGAAATGAGTGGCCAGAATTGGCTTGGCCACATTCGCCAAGTGCATGTCCTCAGATGAAGCCCCACGGTTGGCTCTTTTAGATGCTATTTTCAAAATCTTCACAAAGGACCATGCAGTGATTATATGTATTCATGATGTGCATATCGTGTGCTCAGCTCAAAGGATATTTGAATGATGCTTTGAGAATTATTCCTAAAAAAGGACTCAGCATCTGTAAACTGCTTCATCTTTGAGAATGGGAAGAAAAAAAATATGGCTTGATTTTCTTAAAAAACAAATCCCAACTCATAAAGCAGAGCAGCTTCTGTGAGATGGTGTTAATGCCCTATTACCCACATACACACTGAGGCATAATCATATGCATTCACGTGCACACAATCACAAGCACATATAAATAACCGTGTGGCATTGGTGCTTTAAATTTTCCTTATTTTCTAGCATATTCTAAGCACTGAAGGACTGTCACCCAAAAACAGTTTCATGGAGTCTAAGAGAACTTTTGCTGTCTGACAACTTTATACTTACAAATAAATGTTAATTTAATATATTATTTAATCACAAGGTATTAATAGTTTAAGCATATTTTCCAACTGTGGTGCAAGGTCTTACATGATGTTAAACTAGTTTGTTCTCGTTGATTAGAGGGGACAGGGCCATGTCACAGAAAGAGCAGCAGATGGGCACTTGGGCAGTGTAACTTAAAAGCCTTCTGACCTTGAGACATGGTAACAGACATTTACTCTAACAGTAAATTGTGTTCTTAATTCATAATAACTATATAGATCTGAACCTGCTCATGAAATTATTTATATTTGTTCAAGCTCAAAGGATGTACTAAATTCTAAGTTATTTCAAAATTTCAGATTTAAAATATAACTGATCAGTAAGATGCCTAATGCATGCGCCTGTTGATTGTACCAATTTGGATCTGAGTGATCACTCTTAAGACTCACATCTTAAGATGTATAAAAGACAGCAGAAGTGCAGTGAGAAGCCTTTATTAACAAAAATATAATAATCAGAATATTAAAGGATGGAGGTACATATGAAGAAAATTTGAAGAAAGAAGTCAAAACTTCCTCTTGTGAGCAGAAGATTACCTGGCATGACAGGAGGGAATCGAGGGAGAGGAAATGAAAAGTAAGAGAAAAGCTAGTTGTTTCATAATCTAGAAAGTCTTCCCAGTGAGGTGGAAATATTTAGGCTTTGTAAGTCAGGACTGCAGCTCCCACCCAAAGAGTGGCCCTAGGGAGTGGTAAGGAGTTCTATTCATCTGTGTGTTCCCCTGACCCAGAAAACTGTTGCAGCACTTTAAGAATTACAGATCTTACCATGGCATACTGATGAGTTTTTGCACTGTTTTAATTTCATGCCATCAACATCAGAAATCATTTACGGAGTATCCACAGCCTGTGTGAAGCATCAGAGGTGGTATGGGTTTTACAGGGTAGAGAAGACAGGATTACTTTCCAGAAAGGAGCTGGACTGTGGAACTCCATTTATTCACTTAGTTCAGTTATTTAATCAATCTATCTATCAGCCCATCTTCAGCAGGTGTGGAACTCAGAATCCTGCAGTCCATTAAGCTTCTCTGGACCTTAGACTGGGGCCTAGTGCTTTCATGTAGTAGGTGATGAAGTGATATGGGTTGAACTGCTACAAGTGCTCCATGCATTTTGACGGACTGATGGACAGCATCCAGGGGGGTACAGCCAAGAAATCAGGAAGGAGAAGCCTTCTGGAAAAGGTTTTCTCTTCCTGTGGTATCTGGATCTCTCTTTAGAACTGACTCTTCAGCTAAGAATAACAACAGGAGTCGAGAGCTCCTTTTAGGTTGCATGATTTGGGCTTTCATCCAAAAGCAAGATACAGCATAGCCCATGTGGTTCTCAGTTTTTCTGTCTTTATCCTTGTGGTGTTTAATGTGCATGTCTGGGTCCCAGCAAAAGTAGTTTAGAGAAGGATTTTGGTCATGGTTTCATTTGGTCTAATTTTCATGTCTCAGCTTTGTCTTTTATGGTCCTTGCTTCTCATAAACGTATTTAGTTAATAGATCTTCTGTCCCAGTTTAATCTGACAAGCATACTTCCCTTATGGATACCCCAGTCAAATGCCCAGCCAAATCAAATATGTGATGTAGAGAATTCATGAGCTCTCTGATAGAGTGTATGTTGCTTCTTGTGCCTCACTTTTGCACTCACATTGTGGGTCCCAGAGGGTAAAGGTGATGCTCAGAGGTGTTTGACACCAAGAACAGCTCCTAGAGATTAAACTGGATAACAATGGGCAGATACAATCACTTTTATATGCAAGGTATGACAAATGCATTGTATGGATTGGACTAGATGAAGTAAGCCCCACAACAAAACTTGTTAATGCTCAGACACAGTTAATTTTGGATCATCTTTTTCAAGCAACCACTTAAAGCTCAGTACTGACTATTCTGTGTATGCTGAGGGGTTTCTGTTGTAAGCACCCCAACTTCCCTGGGGGGTTTTCTTTGGCTGTTGGAATATGTCCAGGCTTCTTTATGGGGAAGGCAAGAACGCTGTGGAGCCAATACCTAAGTGCACTCCTGGCCAGTGACCAACATGAAAGTGGATGTGAAGTCACTCAGTCATGTCTGACTCTTGGCGACCCCATGGACTGTAGCCTACCAGGCTCCTCTGTCCATGGGATTTTCCAGGCAATAATACTGGAGTGGATTGCCATTTCCTTCTCCAGGGGATCTTCCCAACCCAGGAATCGAACCCGAGTCTCCCACATTGTAGACAGATGCTTTACCATCTGGGCCACTAGGGAAGTCCAACATGAGTTGGTATATAAATACAGCAGCTCTTTTAGCCCTCAGGTGGGACAGCTCAGCATGGTCCACATTGGCATCCAGTTGTCTCCAGCAGGACGGAACTCCAGTTGACCACACAGTTGACCACAGTGGAAATCTACACCACTCTGGCTTCCTTCCCTTCCTGTCTGTGTCTTCACTCCACTTGCACATCTTTGTGGAATCACATACTGAATGAATCCTTATATGAAGCTTTAGTTTCAGGAGACTATAACCTACAAAACTCTTAGCATGAATTCTGCATTTACAGAATCTCAAGCAAAGCCTGGCACAATTAAAAATCAGTCACAATAGTGATGGTAGCTTCCATTTCTGATTAGTTTATTCAGTATCTGAATTATAGAAGAGCTGCTACTAACCTTCAAAATATTTAAATCTAAGCATTAAATTGAAGATATTTTGAAATATCAGATTCCTTTCTTCCCTCCTCCCTCCCTCCTTTGTTTCCTACCTACCTTTCCTTCCTTTCTTCCTTCTTTATATTTAGTTTCTTATAGCCACAAGAATGAATGTCTTACATTCTGAGATGAACTCAGTACCATCTTCATTGACCTAGGGAGCCATTTTTTTCCATGATGACAAGCTAGGATCACGCCTCTTAATGATGGCTGCAAGATTGTCTTGTTAGGAAAAGGGCTAAGGTGGGATCATCTTTAATGACAGTGAAAGCACCTCATAAAACCCGAATCCTCAGTTTTACAGGCATGAGTCTGGAATTTTAGCAGATGTAGACTTACTAAATCAGTCAGTCAAAAATTATATCAGTTGAAGTGCAATGTTCCTGGCAGTCCAAAAATCCTGAACCTGTAGGTGATTTGGAGGGCATTTCGTTAACTCTTTAATTGGTCACTTCAGTGCTGGAGGCAATAACTAATTGCCTATAGGTCATTGTAGTTCTGGAGCTTAGGTAAATGTATATTGTCATGTCATATTTTTATATGGTTCCTTTGCACAGGTTGGTAAAAATGATTGCTGCATAATTAAAATTAAGACAAGGTAGGAAAATGATTCAATTAAAGCCCCAGAGTCATTGCACCAATTATCTGATGTACCAAAAACTAATGAATAGTTACAACTACTTTTATCTTTTGCCTCCTTGTTCTTTAATCCTATGTGTCTCTTAGAATTCCAGGAACCCTTTTCAAGTTCTCTGTGGCTGTATACTGGATGGGCAACTCGTGGCAGGAACAAGGGTACAAGAAGCTCAAGCTTCAAAAATACACATATACAGAAACTCTGTGGATGGGAATTTAGACTGAAATTAATCAGATGAGAAATTCGAGAGGTCTTTTCATAGCTAGTATTATTTTGAAAACATCTATAATATTTCAGTATTCATGGAGCAGGTATTATATATCAGGTGAGTGATGACGGGAAAAATAAAGGAGATTTGCCAAACCCCAAATATCCTATATTTTACAAGTCTCCAAACATTCTCAGGAAGCATTAACTTGGAGGCAAGGGTGACAACTTTGTGTGGCCATGTTTAGCAATAATTTTAATTACTTCACGTTGGCATAAAACTGGATGTGTATCTTGCTTATATAAAAGTAAGCAAGAAGGTTATTTAAAAAATACAACTTTTACTCCACACAGGCATTGATCTCCTGAATTGCATGTGTGGAGTGAAAGCTGTTCCCATGCAGCCCTGACTTTATCCACATACAGGGAAGAAGCAGTCTTTAGTCAAATATGAATAGCAACTTGAGGGTAGACACATGGTCTTCAGGATCGTGACTTAAAATGAAAATATTCCTGGGAGTGGGTTAGAAAACTAACAGTATCTGATCACTTATAATTGCTACCTTTTATCAACACCAATTGCCAGGAATTTTACATGTATTATGTCTGACACTTACGGCCCCTCTGTGAAGTATTACTGTTGTTCCATTTTAGAGCTGAGAAATCTAAACCTTATCAAAGTTAAATAATTTCACCAAGTTTATCCCTCTATAAATGGCAAAGAAAATGTTCTGATATAGTCTTTCTAACAAACTATCCTGAAAATCTATGTCTTAAATGAAAAAAGAATTTTATAGCCTGTCATGATTCTGTGAGTTGCCTGGGTTCCACTGATATTAGGTGAATCCACAAGCAAATTGAATGGGAACGTTCAGGACCCCTCCCTCACTCGTCCAGGGTTTGGGTAGGGTTGACTGAAGGCTGAGGTCTGCTGGGCTATGAGAATGACTAATTCTCCCTCCATGTCTCCCTCTTCCTCTCCACAACCCCTTTCCATGGGTTGTCTCTAGCAGGGTAGCTGGATCACAGACGCAGTAGCTCAAGACTCCCCAAAAGCACAAAAGAGAGCCTGTCAGGCCTTTGTAAGGCTTAGACTGAAACAGGCATTGTGTTACACCTACCACATTCTATTGGTTAAAACGTGGCCACCCCAGCAATGGAGATGCAGACATGTAGAGCAGACTTGTGGACACGGTGGGGGAGGGGGGAAGGAGCTGCTGCTGCCAAGTTGCTTCAGTCGTGTCCAACTCTGTGTGACCCCATAGACGGCAGCCCACCAGGCTCCCCCATCCCTGGGATTCTCCAGGCAAGAACACTACCATATGTAAAATAGACAGCCAATGGGAATTTGCTGCATGACTCACGAAACTCAGAGCAAAACTCTGTAACAACCTAGAGGAGTGGGAGGGAGCTTTTAGAGGGAGGGGACATAAGTATACCTATGGCTGATTCATGTTGATGTAGGTAGAAACCAACACATTATTGTAAAGTCATTGTCTTTCACTGAAAAATAAATTAACCCCCCCCAAAACAGAAGCAAAAAAAGCCAAAATATGGCCACCCCTAGACCCAATATGGCAAGTGGGATGCCTGCACAAGGGCATGAATACCTAAGGGCATATTTGGATGGGGGCAGTCTTTGGAAAGTCACTACTATACTGTGTGAATCCAAGGCAGACAACACGTTTCATTCAGCTCAGTTCAGTCACTCAGTCGTGTCTGACTCTGCGACTCCATGAACCGCAGCATGCCAGGCCTCCCTGTCCATCACCAAGTCCTGGAGTCCACTCAGACTCACGCCCATAGAGTCAGTGATACCATCCAGCCATCTCATCCTCTGTCGTCCCCTTCTCCTCCTGCCCCCAATCCTTCCCAGCATCACGATCTTTTCAAATGAGTCAGCTCTTCGCATCAGGTGGCCAAAGTATTGGATTTGTAACTTCAAAATCAGTCCTACCAATGAACACCCAGGACTAATCTCCTTTAGGGTGGACTAGTTGGATCTCCCCGCAGTCCAAGGGACTCTCAAGACTCTTCTCCAACACCACAGTTCAAAAGCATCAATTATTTGGCTCTCAACTTTCTTCACAGTCCAACTCTCATATTCATACATGACTACTGGAAAAACCATAGCCTTGACTAGATGGACCTTTGTGGACAAAGTAATGTTCTGCTTTTGAATATGCTGTTTAGGTTGGTCATAACGATCCTTCCAAGGAGTAAGCGTCTTTTAATTTCATGGCTGTAATTACCATCTTTAGTGATTTTGGAGCCCCCAAAATACTCAGCCACTGTTTCCACTGTTTCCCTATCTACCAGATGCCATGATCTTAGCTTTCTGAATGTTGAACTTTAAGCTAACTTTTTCACTCTCCTCTTTCACTTTCATCGAGAGGCTCTTTAGTTCTTCTACACGTTTTTCCATAAAGGTGGGATCATCTGCATATCTGAGGTTACTGATATTTCTCCTGGCAATCTCAACTCCAGCTTGTGCTTCCTCCAGCCCAGCATTTCTCATGATATACTCTGCATATAAGTTAAATAAGCAGGGTGACAGTATACAGCCTTGATGTACTCCTTTTCCTATTTGGAACCAGTCTGTTGTTGCATGTCCAGTTCTAACTGTTGCTTCCTGACCTGCATACAGGTTTCTCAAGAGGCAGGTCAAGTGATCTGGTATTCAGAATTTTCCACAGTTTCTTGTGATCCACACAGTCAAAGGCTTTCACACAGTCAATAAAGCAGAAACATTGTCATTAAGCATCTTCATTGATGCTTGCTTCTTCATAAGAGTAGGGCTTGTGCCTACATTTGCTTTTTTCCTTACCTTTACATTTCTAGCACCTGACACAGTATTTGGAACATAGTATGTGACCAACCAATGTTTGCTGAATGAACTGTTTTGAGTGACCTGGCATCATTGTGTTATGTAACTACCATAGGTTCATGTTTGCAAGATAATTCCCCTGACAATGAGTGTGGGTACATCTGAGTTAAATATGATAGAATATGATTAACTATTCCATTGAAGTCTAAAAATGAGCTAAGAATGAATAGATCATTTTTCTGTGTGCTGAAGTGTCAATAACAACAATTACAAGACTCTCAGCCTTTTCTAAATACCCACTGGAAATAATTCACTTAATTCTTTTAAAACACTATGAAGTAGGTACTGTTATTTTTCTTATTCTATAACATAGGAAACCGAGACACAGAAAGGTAAAGTAATACACTCAAGGCCACACAGCCAATGCCTAACATGGCTAGAAGTTGAATCATGGCATTATCCTATATCTCTGTATCATCGGTCAAGACTGTGCTATATTTAAAGGTGATTTTTTTGTTCAGACTGGCAATGGGAAAACGTGTATGTAACACTCCATTCAGGAGGGCTGAACCAGGACACGGTTCCATTTTGAAGAGTTTAAATAGATCAGAAAACAAAATAGAATTTACAGGCAATTGGTCCAGAAATTTGGAGGGAAGAAAAGTCCATCTCTGGAGTTACACCATCAATTCCCCAAATGAAGCATTTTTATCTAAGGAGGAGCTCCTTATACCTAGAATATAAGGCCCTGCTCTCCTTGTATTAGAATCCTTGAAATAAAAAACTTACACATTGAAAATGTGACTATTTTTCAGGTTATCTGTATTTTCTGTCATTATGTTCTTTTCTGTTTCATAATTCTGTACTGGTAAAGTTTTGTGATCAGCCTGACGATGCCTCTCCTCCGAGAAGAATACCCAAGAATCTTCATGTTTGTTTGAGTCAGGGAGAAGAGGAAGCAGGGAACCCTGGTGAGGGAGAGGTGGGACCTTTAAGAACAAGGGTGACAAAATCTTACAGGGGAAATGAAAATGTTAGAAATACTGAGAGAGATGTTTTTCTTTTTTTTCCAGAGACAAATTAGAGGGGTCAGATTTAGGTTTGGGCTTCCCAGGTGGTGCCAGTGGTAAAGAATTGCCTGATAATCCAGGATACTTGGTCTGGCTAGATCCCTGGGTCAGGAGGATGCCCTGGCAAAGGAAATGGCAACTCACTCATTAGTTTTGCTTGGAGATCCCATGGACAAAGGAGCCTGGCCGACTACAGTCCATAGGGTCACAAAGAGTAAGACACGTCTTAGCACAAACACACAGATTTATGTTGTGTTTTTTAAACGGAGGCAGTTTCAGTTCAGTTTAGTTCAGTCACTCAGTCGTGTCTGACTCTTTGCGACCCCATGAGTCGCAGCATGCCAGGCCTCCCTATCCATCACCAACTCCCGGAGTTCACTCAGACTCACGTCCATCGAGTTAGTGATGCTATCCAGCCATCTCACCCTCTGTCGTCCCCTTCTCCTCCTGCCCCCAGTCCCTCCCGGCATCAGAGTCTTTTCTGATGTGTCAACTCTTCACATGAAGTGGCCAAAGTACTGGAGTTTCAGCTTTAGCATCATTCCTTCCAAAGAAATCCAGGGCTGATCTCCTTCAGAATGGACTGGCTGGATCTCCTTGCAGTCCAAGGGACTTCTCCAACACCATAAGAGTCTTCTCCAACACCACTCTTCAAAAGCATCAATTCCTCGGCACTCAGCCTTCTTAACAGTCCAACTCTCACATCCATACATGACCACTGGAAAAACCATAGCCTTGACTAGACAGACCTTTGTTGGCAAAGTAATGTCTCTGCTTTTCAGTATGCTATCTAGGTTGCTCATAACTTTTCTTCCAAGGAGTAAGTTTAGAAGTGGATAATACAGTGACTAATAATGTCCTTTATAAAAATAGACTATGTCTGTGAAGACAGGTAGGGCTAGGCTGCCATCATTTTCAGGCTACTTTTGAAGTAAAAGCAGCATCAAATTTTACACATGCAACGCATACCCTTTTGAATGCTGGGAACACTAAATGTGAGTCAAATGCTTTGCATTGTTAGAATTGAAGCTACTCTTTGAGGTGATCTCAGACAAAGAAGGGTAGGTGTCCTAGGCTTGGTAAGCAACCTGAGGAGAAAGGTAACTGCCCATAAGGGGAAAATAGCCATAAGAGTGAAGATTGGGACAACTGGAAAAAGTGGACCACTGAAATGCTGAGAATTATAGATATGGTAAATAGGGATTCACTTTTCAGTTCTTTCTGCCAAGAGCTAGAAGTTATAATCAGCCAACATGGAAGAGCTGAGTCATATAAGATCTATCGGCAGGATTCCCAGGAGTGGAAGACAAGCCATTTGTACACCTTTATGTCCTTCCACCACTGCCAGGAGGGCTTATCCATAACATGTCCTCTGAGGTCATCCTCACCTGAGCTTTGCCTCACTGATTTCAGTAGGATAGAAACTGGATATTCACATGGTCTTTCATTAAAAGAGCTATAACCATCATGACTAACCATTCATGAGCAATTATGTAAACTGAGGTTACAAAAATGTACAGGATTAGGGATGGAAACTGAAATTTTGGTACCACCCCCCCAAGGATGCCAATTTTAGCTTATTGAAAGGATGTCATAGTATTCTGAACAATGGATTGATTTAAAAAACAGCCAAGTCTGTGAGTCTCTTTCTATTTTGTGAGTTCATTTGTATAATTTCTCTTTAGATTCCACATATTAGAAAATGAACTTATGGGTACCGGGGAAGGGATAGTTAGGGAGGTTAGGAAGGACATGTACATACTGATTTAAAACGGGTAACCAACAAAGACCTATTGTATAGCACAAGGATCTCTGCTCAATGTTGTGTGCCAGTCTGGATGGACACATGTACATGTATGGCTGAGTCCCTTCGCTATTCACCTGAAACTATCACAGCATTGTTAATCGGTTATATTCCAGTATGAAATGAAAAGTTTAAAGTTCGAAAAATAAAATAATACCAAGCAGTCATTAGTATAGACCATCATAAATCATTGCTCTTAAAGTACTAAGATGCTTTCACCAAAAACAAATAGGATGACTATCTATTTCAGTGAAAAACTTTCATTGAAAAAGTACGATCTAAGCCTAGTTTCAGAGTCAGGCACCCAACCCTTGTAAAAAACGTGTACTTTTCAACTTCCTCCTAACCTGGAGTCTTTCTTTTTCCTTTCTTGTCTCAAAAAATTAGAGCTAGAAGATCTGATTAAAGAATGTTGATGATAACAACAGGAAAACAGTTTACCTAGCTACAGGTGTCTTTCTTAAAACGAGTCTCCTTAGAACACTGAAAGTCCCCTCAAAAGTATTACAAGTATATGACTAGGGGAAAATTTAATTTTTCCTCCACAGCTTCAGCATTGCAACTAAAGTGATGGAAATGGATTAGGAGTTACTCTAAAGAGGAATTTTGGGCATTTTGATTTGTTTGGCAAACATTTCTAGAGAACATATTCAAGTATATCAAAAACACACAAAGACTTTTTTGGCTCCCCCCTTCTGAGATGTCTAAATGGGAATCTAAGTTCAGCGAGACTTGGGAGAAGAGGTGTGCAGCAGTAGGACACCTAGAAACCAAAGTAGCTCTACGTCCTATAATAGGATGCACAGTGTGGAAGGCAGACGGTCAGTTAATCCAACAACAAACAGGAAAATCTTTACGAAGAACATTCTGTCACCCCAGAAGCATTTTACATGTCATTGTAGGAAAGACAGTGCAAATCTGTCTAGTGGTGGAGACAAAACAGAAAAGAATGAGGTTCAATAACAGAAAATTCCTATAATAATAAATAGTATAAGGGACCACAAAGACATTTACTAAGTTTGGAGGGAAGCAAGGGCACTTGAAGGAAGAAACATACAAATTAGGCTTTAGTCCTATTGATCTTAGAAGACAGGAAAGGGGAAGGCAATAACTCTCCACAAGCAAATGGCCCTTTAAGTCCTAAGTTTCTGTAAGTGGTTTTCTCCTCTTCCTTCCTTGCTCCTCTTCCTCCTCCTTCCTTTTCCTCTTCACAGGAAGCAACTNACAATAGAGTGCTATTTAGCAAAGAAAATGAATATGCTATTGATATAACAAAATGGATGGATCACTAAAACAGCTTATTGAACAAAAGAAGCCAAATATAGAAGAGTATATGATATATTACATTTTAATGAGAAAAGGAACAGGTAAAGCTAATCCAGACTAATAGAGATAAGAAAGTCCCACTTACGGACGGGGATAACTGAGTAGGAAGGCATAGAAAGGGCCCTTTTTCCAGTGATAAAAATGTTCTATTTCTTGGTTTTGATGACAGTATCAGTTTAGAAAATTGTCAGAAATCATGGGACTGAAAGTTAAGATCTATATCAAAAGTTCTTTTGTCTTTTTAAAATTGAGCTATAATCTAAACATAACAAAACAAAGTTTAGAAATATGTAAACATTTGGTGAGATTTCCCTAATAGCATAAAGATAATGGTAACTTATTCCTAATTTAAAAAAAAAAAATGCCTGCTGAAAACTGTCTCTTGAGTGGTGTTCCACTTGGACCTTCAAGCCTAAGGATCTAAAATATAAATTTTTTCTCATCATTTTCCTAATTTATTCCCCAAAGATTCAGTAAATTGACACAAACATGCAAGGTAGAGAGCTACTAAGAGACAGAAACAACTTCAAAAGAGGAATAAAAGAAAACTTAGAAGTTTCCCCCTTTCTCTTAAAAGTGTCCAAACAGTTTTTCTCTTTCAATTTGTGAAAAGAAGGAAGTCTCTTTTCAACTGAGTCTTATTAAAGCACCAAAGTATTGTGCAGTCAGATGAGAAAGCTATGAATCAAAGGGTTCATAACATCTAGGCTGACCACCCTCTCTCCAGGGTTCAAGGTGGAAAGAGAAAGGTGATGGAGACTGCCTCTGCATTGTCCCCCATCACCTGGCCTTACTCCTCCAGACTTCAGCCCCACCCACAGTGGCTCAGATGTACCTTAGAACTAGGGGAAGGATGTGACTTTGGAGGAGTCCAGTCCATCTCATTCATCATCTTTAACTGAAGATAAAATTAGGAACTAGGATATCTTTTTAACTCCAGTGGGAGTTGGGTAGATTGAAAATTTCATCTTATACTGTTAGCTGGCCAGTGTCATATCTTTATAACTGATTGTATTCCAAGATAGAGAGGTGTCATGTTATTTTGAACCTGGTATTTCTCTTGCACTCATGTTATTTATTCCATACATATAATTAAATATGTGCTATGAACAAGCCACTGAAACAGCAGCCAGGTTTACTCTAGAAACTGGACCAGACACAGCAAGAAGAGACTATGACAAGCACACCAGAGGGCACATTTATGGGATGGTGGGGGCTTCAATCTGAATCACATAGATAACAAGTTAGCTGAATGAAGCTCTGAGTGCAATTAAAATATAAGTAGGAAATCCATGCTCTGATGGCATTTTGAGCTCATATTCATGATGGTTAGCCAAGAAATCTAACTGAGTGATATACATTTCACAAGTCTTATACAATAATACCTGGATAAATAACTCGAACACTCAACATATCTGAAGCTAAGTTTCAACAGCGTTTTGGGGTGTTTTGCCACCTTCCTTGGATATGATGTAGGGTAGCTATATTTTAGGTTACATGTACTTATCCTTGTACTAGATGCAAATGTGGCCCATAAATGGCTTTGCATAGAAAGATTCCAATGATGTCCTACATGTGATTCTATTGCAAATTCAGTTTTTTCAGACATGTTTTCAGGGATGAAACCATGTTTGCACAGCCCCTAATAGTTTTCAGAGAGAACAATAACAAAATTCAACAACTCCTCTTGGAACCAAGATGACGGGACTTTAGGGAATGATACCCACCACCCCCGACTCACCCCCAGCTTCTCTCACGGCATAACTGATAAAGAATCTACCTGAGAGAAGGACATCAGATTACCTGAAACTTGTAGAAAGGAGAGTAGCTGGATGGAGAACAAAATTTTAGATTCTGGTATTGTACACTTTCATATAAATCTTTTGTTTTCAAGCCCAAACTCCCAGGAAATTTGCTACATAGAGTGGTGATGGTGATTAACAGCCAGTCAAATACAAATTGTATCTGTAAGAATCCAAGACCCCCAGCACCTCTGTTTGTGGTCTAACAGTTCAGTCAGGGAGAGTATATTTCCTCTCACTTCCTTTTGATGCCTATCTGAGCAGAAAAGAGGAATTCTCTGATAGTCATAATCTTATGAGTGCATGCATGCTAAGTTGATTCAGTCATGTCCAGTTCTTTATGACACCATGGACTGTAGCCTGCTAGGATTCTCTGTCCTTGGGATTCTCCAGGCAAGAATACTGGAGTGGGTTGCCATGTCCCCCTCCAAGGGATCTTCTCAACCCAGGGATCGAACCTGAGTCTCTTGCATCTCCTGTATTGGCAAGCAGGTTCTTTACCACTAGCACTGAAGGTTTCTCCTGAGTGCTCTTCCGTAATGGCCATTCTCACGCTCATCTCTTAGAATCTTCATCTTGTGGTACCTCAAAGCTTCCTCCCAAAGAAGTCCAGTTCTCTTTGTTCTCATCACTTTGCAAAGCTATGCACAGTGTCTCAGTTACTCAAGTACGAATCTCACAAGGCCTGTCTCTTATACACATCTTTCAGAGAGAACAATAACAAAATTCAACAACTCCTCTTGGAACCAAGATGACGGGACTTTAGGGAATGATACCCACCACCCCCGACTCACCCCCAGCTTCTCTCACGGCATAACTGATAAAGAATCTACCTGAGAGAAGGACATCAGATTACCTGAAACTTGTAGAAAGGAGAGTAGCTGGATGGAGAACAAAATTTTAGATTCTGGTATTGTACACTTTCATATAAATCTTTTGTTTTCAAGCCCAAACTCCCAGGAAATTTGCTACATAGAGTGGTGATGGTGATTAACAGCCAGTCAAATACAAATTGTATCTGTAAGAATCCAAGACCCCCAGCACCTCTGTTTGTGGTCTAACAGTTCAGTCAGGGAGAGTATATTTCCTCTCACTTCCTTTTGATGCCTATCTGAGCAGAAAAGAGGAATTCTCTGATAGTCATAATCTTATGAGTGCATGCATGCTAAGTTGATTCAGTCATGTCCAGTTCTTTATGACACCATGGACTGTAGCCTGCTAGGATTCTCTGTCCTTGGGATTCTCCAGGCAAGAATACTGGAGTGGGTTGCCATGTCCCCCTCCAAGGGATCTTCTCAACCCAGGGATCGAACCTGAGTCTCTTGCATCTCCTGTATTGGCAAGCAGGTTCTTTACCACTAGCACTGAAGGTTTCTCCTGAGTGCTCTTCCGTAATGGCCATTCTCACGCTCATCTCTTAGAATCTTCATCTTGTGGTACCTCAAAGCTTCC
Organism: Neotragus moschatus; assembly: GCA_006410615.1. NCBI lineage: Eukaryota > Metazoa > Chordata > Mammalia > Artiodactyla > Bovidae > Neotragus > Neotragus moschatus. Next base: position 921,615 of record SJYA01001618.1, on the reverse strand, counting down.
TCCCAAAGAAGTCCAGTTCTCTTTGTTCTCATCACTTTGCAAAGCTATGCACAGTGTCTCAGTTACTCAAGTACGAATCTCACAAGGCAGTACAAGACAAAGATTCTAAGAGATAAGCATGAGAATGGCCATTATGGAAAAGCACTTAAGAGAAACTTTCAGTGCTCCTTGATTCAAATGTGTGGATTTGGGTTCCAGAAATGTCGCTGCTTCTGTTATTGTGCTTGAGGCTGGGATGGTCTGGGAAATGAGAACTCTACCTTCAGTTAGGTTTCCAAAACATGTATCCCACATTGTGTTCACTGTCCTCTTTCACTTTCTCTATTCTTAAACAGCAACCAGCACTAAAGGCTCCTCAAGCAAACTTGGGAAGGTACTTAGAATCTGTGGATCTCTGCACTTGTATGTCTTCACACCTGTAGAGTGGAAGATGTCCTTCCATGTACTTGCTATTGTTATTGTTTTAATTCAGATTCTACAGAAAGACAGAGAGGAGGAGGAAAGGAGGGAGGAGGGGGAGGACAAAGAGGAGAAAAAGAAAAGAAAAGACAGAGGGAAGGAAGGAATTCCATAAAGAGGAGTTCCTGAAATTATTTTTGGAAGTGGACTATGTAGGTGTTATCTACTGAACTGTGTTTGCACCAAATCTATTTCAGTTCAGTTCAGTCACTCAGTTGTGTCTGACCCTTTGCCATCCCATGGACTGCAGCACGCCAGGCTTCCCTGTCATCACTAACTCCCAGAGTTTACTTAAACTCGTGTCCATTGAGTCGGTGATGCCATCCACCCATCTCCTCTGTCATCCCCTTCTCTTCCAGCCTTCAATCTCTCCCAATGTCAGGGTCTTTTCAAATGAGTCAATTCTTCACATCAGGTGGCCAAAGTAATTGGAGTTTCAGCTTCACCATCAGTCCTTCCAATGAATATTCAGGACTGATTTCCTTTAGGATGGATGTCCTAAATCCTAGTACTTCAGAACGTAACCAATTGAGATAGGACCTAGAAAAAGCCACCAGGGATGTGCGCATACAGAGAAAGGGTCATGATACCAATGAGACGGAGATGGTACCACTCTATTAGGATCACACGTGATGAATTTCCTTCTGGATGCATTTCTGTTTTCACATNCTAGTACTTCAGAACGTAACCAATTGAGATAGGACCTAGAAAAAGCCACCAGGGATGTTTGCATACAGAGAAAGGGTCATGATACCAATGAGATGGAGATGGTACCACTCTATTAGGATCACACGTGATGAATTTCCTTCTGGATGCATTTCTGTTTTCACATAATAGTGTTCAATGATTCAAAGGTTACACTGATAATTATTTTTTAAAATCCACTGAAATGCAAATAAAGAGCCAAATCAAACATACAAAACATGCATTTGCCACTTGTATCTTTTAATCCACTAAGAGAGCTAGTTTTACGTGCCAACTTCCTAAAATATATTTCTATGTATTAAAGTTTTATTAAGACAAAAAGTAATTTCCAGGTGAAACTTTTAAGGGCAATTATTTTCTGTTGTTATCTTTAAATATAAAAGCAAATAAAGAGGAAGAAATGATGAAGAAAAGTGGAGAATCTACAAAGCGGAAAAAAATAACCTTCCTGTTATAAGCCCAGGAAATTAAACTTGCAGACTTGTATTTTTGTTTCATATTTGGTCAATACAGAATATTCTTGAACGACCTAACACCAATCAGTTCAAGCTTTGCACTACTGGCATATTAGCCTCTAGTTAGACAAGTTACCTCATCTCCCTTGTTGACCTGCCATAAGTGAAAATAAACACTGTTTTATGTCACAAAGATTTTGAGGTGTCACTGCAGGATAAGTGTGACCATCTTGATGAATACAATGGCCTGAATATAGAGTTAAGAGACTTCAGAAAACTGAAGAAGTCTAACATCTGGGATTTGGGAGATGCTTCATGACAGAGACACTTCAGATGGACACTGATGAACAGAAAGGACTTAGATGAGATAAGGGGAGATGGGAACAAGGTTAGTCCGGATGCAGGGAAAAACCAGAGCAAAGGCACACAAGTAGGAAAGGATGGGGCGTTATGAAAAAGAACGAATGATTTCGTATACCTGGAACAGAAATACGTAATGGGATTAGCTGATAATTAAGCTAGAATGATTCATATGCTAACAATTTTCCTGTTATTTCAAAGGTACCTGGATATGATAATAAGTTTGCTCTCACTAGGGCACTGTAGAGTGTTCCCAGCTTCCTAACCTCTACACAACTAACAGGTAAACTGACATGTAAAAATTGAAATGACCTTACTATATCTGAGATTCTTTTAGTGAAAGTGGCTATATTATTTGTGTTAATAATATTACCATATGACATCTTAGCTCAAAGTGCCAGAATGACATCATAAAACAATACCCAAGTACACTTCTGCCATCTTTCATCCGAGAATCTCAAATTGCTTTACAAACATTAATTAACTGAGGTTCAAAATTAATTAGATGTATTAATTTTTCATTGTATGGAATAGAATTTGTAGCTCCATTGATTTTTATGTGCTAAAAAGCTTTGCCTGTATCTCTTTCTTTCTCCGATTTGTTCTTCCTTTCATGTGTAAATGGTAAAAAGAAAAGAGAGTGAAGACTCATGGCATTTGGAAGAGTGAAACTTGATTTGAATTTGGACTTTCCACCTGTCCATGTGTTTTTTAAATGCTGGCCCTATCACAGCAAGGACCCACTCTGTGGGGCCACCTCTAACTTTCCTGACATGATGTTGGGGAGCTGTGCCAGGAACTGAACCTGAGTTGTGCTTCTTTGCTTTTTTTCCAGGCATGCCAGGTTTTTAACATTTCACATTGCCTTGACCTATATTCATATGAAAACAGCGGTGCTGATGTCTGGATAAGACATGGACAGTTGGTGATTGTGTGTCTTAAGTGCCTATAAAATATGACCCAAGTGTCTAAAAGGAGAAAAATGCTGACAAAGCAGATCTGTTCCTACTAGAGTTTGGTTTGAATAAATGCACTTAAGTATTAGAACTTTTTCCTCTGGAAAGTAGGTGAAAAAAACCTTAAAAAAATGAGCATTACATTACACATAGGAAGTAGAAATTAAAACACCCATCTTGAAGGCCTGACTTTTTTTTCTTTTGTTTTAAGGATGCTAACTTCCAGCAGCAGATCAAGATTGGGGGTTTGTTTGTGTTTACAATTGGTGTCTTAAAAGATTCATTAGAAAATGTGTTGCTTTTTTCAAAAGAGGAAGCAGAGGCCCAAGCTGGTATGTCCTGGCTGAAGAAATGGAGACTCCCCCATCTGTATTCTGTTAGGAGAACACTGACCCTGTGTGTTGAGGAGCATGTTGGGGGTGGTATTGCTTACACATGTGTCTGGGAGCTGAGCTGGGCTTCAGCTTATGAAGGTTTCCTTCTTCCAGGGTCAGACACCGGCCAGCACAGATTTAGCCATCTTGGCCCTGATGTACTCCACATGGTTCACATTCCAAGTCCACTTACCCTCACGGGGCTGAGCTGCCAAGTCCCTGGCTTGCTTCTTCCTGCTCTCCAAGCTGTTCAGTCCTGCATACAGAGAGTGCAGCACAGTTCCCTGTGTTCACACTCCTCCGTTAGCAGCGGGTAGGTATACTGGGTCAGGGGTGGGGGGAGGTGGTTTATTTCGTGGCTAGTTACATGGAAACAACAAAAACACTTCTGGGAACTGGGAATTTACCTGGGAGTTGCCACCAGTCACTGGCAGTGGATTAAGAACTCCTTTGGCTAGAAAGAAAGAAAGAAAGAGTTAGTTGCTCAGTCATGTCTGACTCTTTGCANGGGGGGAGGTGGTTTATTTCGTGGCTAGTTACATGGAAACAACAAAAACACTTCTGGGAACTGGGAATTTACCTGGGAGTTGCCACCAGTCACTGGCAGTGGATTAAGAACTCCTTTGGCTAGAAAGAAAGAAAGAAAGAGTTAGTTGCTCAGTCATGTCTGACTCTTTGCAACCCCATGGACTGTAGCCCGCCAGGCTCCTCTGTCCATGGGTTTCTCCAGGCAAGAATACTGGAGTGGGTTACCATTCCCTTCTCCAGGGGATCTTCCTGACCCAGGGATCGAACCCAGGTCTCCTGCATTGCAGTCAGATTCTTTACCAACTGAGCCACCAGGGAAGCCCTTGTAAATTTAAAGACAGGCAGGTGAAAAAGAGGTTCATATGAAACTGGTCTTTTCTTTTGGGAAGCCAAAGGGCATTTTCCACTTGGGAGAAAATGCTGAATTATTTCCTGTAGACCAGAGCATTCTTTGCTGTCACTTCTAATCGTCCTGCATCCTTCTTAGATCAAGATTATTGGGCTTCTGGGCTCTGTAATTCCCCCATCTAACAGCTGTTGATCATGGGAGGACTCTCAGTGGAGGAAATCTCACTCCCATCTCATTCCTGTCCAGCTGTGCAAACTCTCACCATTCTTCAAGCTGTGACCCACCTCCTCATTTTTTACTGAAGTTTACCTGTCCACTCAGCCCTGGGCTCTCCTTGGCCTCTGAACTCAATGGTATTATTGTCTGAACTATTCTGCAATGAATCATGTATACCACTGGCTTGTGGCATCTTCTGTATTATATCATGATTAAATTTATATGATTTAACTTTTCAGATCTCAGTTTCTAATACTTTTTGTGGCATGTACCAAATGTTATACAGTCTTTGAATTCTCCTTGGTACATATCAGGTTTTGTCTCAGTAAATATTTATTGATTTAAAGTACTCAGGCAAGAAGAGTGAATTATATCATTTATAAGAAAAATAGGATAAATTCTCTGATGTTGGATTTTTATAAGTATGTATAAATCATATGTGTGTACATTTTTTCTTCGAATATTGGTTGTAGAAAACAAATTAGAAAGAGAGAAGAGAAATTTGTTGGAAGAATATTGGACTACTGGGTTCTGGAGTATCTCTAGGAAATGAAAGGCATCTAGGCATCTGGGGTATTTTAAGGAAAAACTGAATAGTCTTCAGAAAAGTAGGCAGTCTTTTTTTCAAGGTCTCGTTTTTCTTCAAGGTCTCCTTTCTGTTTCTGTCTGCATAACTGACTTCACTCTCTTGGTATATAAACTGACATTCTCTGTTGCTATTAGAGAGGAACAGCCCCAAAGTTTGAGAATTTATGCTCCTTCAATTCTAGCCAGATCCAGAAACTAGGTTTCCATCAGTTCCAATTCCAAATTTCAGGGAAAGAGAATCTGACTCGAATTAGATCAGGTGACCATTCCAGAACCACTAGGCTATGAGTAAGGTATCAAGGTGTGTATCTGTGTGTGTGTGTGTGTGTGTGTGTGTGTAGTTACTAGGATCCCATCCTGTAGAAGGGAGTAGTCAATTAAAAGAAAAAGAGATCATCATAATCTAGTCAGACTCCCTCAAATTTATCAAATACACATCTTAAATTTGATTCTGTTCCTGATTTTCAAACTAAGTCAATAATATCATCATCCACTCAGGTCACTGTGGTTAGAAGTCTGGACTGTATCCTTGCCTCTGTTCTATCTTGTCCTTGGATCCCATGAATCCCCCTTCCTACCTCTTCCCCTTTTCTGTGCCCAATGATACTGCCTTAACCCAAGTCCTTCTAACATGTTACCTGGCTTAGTGAGACAGACTTCACGTTCTTCTCCAAGCCTCTAGTGCCACCCATCACTTCCCAGTCACGCTCCACATGACTGTATTTTTAGACCACAAATTGAGTGAGGTCAGTCTCTCATGTTGGAATATAAAGTATTTTCACCATCGCCTACATTCATTCATTAAATATTATTTATCTAATATTTATTCATCACCTACAATAACCCATAAACTACTTGAGAAAATATAAATAGGGAGAAGATTAAGGTACAAAAGTTCACAGGCCCCATGGGATCTTGAGGGAAGGCAGAGAAAATAGTTAATTTTAGACAGGAATGATCGAACTAAAGGAAATGGAGAAGTTGATGGGAAGTTGATGAGAAAGTACAAGTACATGAAGGAAATGAGGCCACTTCAGATGAAGTCAGCAGGAAAGTCTTTCTGAGATGATATTTGGGATTTAAAAAAAAATGAGAATATAAGAAGTCACTCTTATGAAGACATGGAGGTAGAGAATTCCAAGAAAAGGAAACAGAAAGTGCATATGCTCTGAGGCAGAAAAATATTTGTTTTTAAATTTCAGAACAGAGAGGTGGTGGGTGTGGCTGAGCACAGTGAGCAAGGGGCAGGTTAGCACAAGGTCAGATCAGAAGGGCCCGGGGCCAGGACACAGAAGGTTCAACAGTCCTTATGCTCTTCTCTCTCTTTTTCACTGTATAACTGGAATTTGATACTTTATTAATTTCAGGTGTACAACAAAGTAATTAAACATTCATATACATTGGGAAATGGTCACCACAATAAGTTTGGTTACCATCAGTCACCTTACAAGGTTTATATATTATTGACTATATTCTTCAGCTCATGGTCTTCTGTGTTCAAGGGGAACTGAGTACCTACAAAAGAGTGGTCTTAAGAGAGGAATCAAATTGTAACTTTTCACACTTTGGATATATATATGTGACTATTGTGGAAATGGGCTGGACCATGGCAAGAATAGATCAAGGAGGCCAGTTAGATAACTGATGTTGTAAAGCTAAGAGGTGATGGAATAAACCATAGTGGATGGAAGGCTAGAAGTAGACCGATAGAACTTGTGATGGAGAAAGTGCAGGGCAAGTGAGGAGAAGGAAGAGTGAGGAGATGCCTAAGGGTCAGCAGCTGTTAGTATCTTTTCCTAGGATGAGGAAGACTGGGGGAGGAACAAAGGAAGGATGGGTATGGAGATACAGAGGTGGAAGTGTGGAATTAACCAGGTAAGTTGAGAGATACCCTACACACAGCCAAGAAGAGATGTGATTCAGGAAGCTGGATGCTTGAGTCTGGGGAAAAATTGAACTACAGAATGTTAATTTGGGGATGAAGCTGAAACTCCAAAACTTTGACCACCTGATGCAAAGAACTAACTCATTGACTGGGAAAGATAGAAGGCAGGAGGAGAAGGGGATGACAGAGGATGAGATGGCTGGATGGCATCACTGACTCGATGAACATGAGTCTGAGTAAGCTCCGAGAGTTGGCAATGGACAGGGGAGCCAGGCGTGCTGCAGTCCAGGGGGTCACAAAAAGTCAGAGATGACTGAGTGACTGAACTAAAGAATCAGCCTAGAGATTGCTTGTAAAGCTTTGGTATTATATGACATCATCAAAACACAGAGTATAGACAGAGAGGAAATAGGGCCTGGAACTGAAGCTTAAGGTACTCTACATGTTAGGCAGAGGACCAGCTAGCATGGGGAGTTAACAGATCAGTCCCATGTTCCTGTTAACCTAAAAATTTAATGAGCTAATTGTCTTGAACAATGTACATTGCCACAGCTTTCTGGAATCTTGAAAAGAACCATCTTTGCTTTCTCCTAAAGATGCAAAAATTGGCATTTGCACAAAAATGTGTGTTTGCAGAAAAAGGACAATATAAAGCTACAATTCCCAGTAGTAAGCCTCCCCACCACACCCCAGGACAGTCTGAATGAAAAAATGATTATGTACCTAGTGTCCACTGAGCACCCTGGAGAGAAAAAGAGCATACTATAATTGCAAGCTATTATTTTTACCATTATTAATACATGAATCATTCATTAGGAATAAAAGAACAAGGAATTGGAAAGTCAGGAGGTAATAGGCTGTTTCTAATGTTGCACAGAAGGATTTGCCCACATAAATCCCACCCCCACTAGGATGTGTAACCTGATTTACACAAGTATGCTCTTGTCTCAAAGACAAACCCTCAGCAATAGCTCTTGGAAAGCTTGGTGTTTGTAACCAGGTGAACATCTACCCTGTACCCCTTATTTTTCCCCTTGGTCTGTGTCTTCTCTTTTTTCTAAGGAAGAATTACTTTTTTACTAGGGAAGTAATACACGCTTATTTAAATGTTTCAAATAATATACCAAGTGTACAAAGTTAAAACTGTTGTCTACCATAGTAAATAACTTGGGTGCATTCATTCTATATTTCTTTATATTTAAATGTGTATGCTTAATTTTTTGTTTTTCTTTTAATTGGAGGATAATTGCTTTACAATAGTTTATAGGTTTCTGCTGCAGCTAGTGGGAAGCTGCATTGCTTGCTTTATATGACTTTTACACAAAAGATCCTAAAAGAGAGGAATTTTCTTCAATAGGGTCTCTTAGAAAGATAGCACCATTCTTATATAGGCAGTGTTTTCAAAGGAAGTGTTTCAGTTTTTAAAAGGCTGAAGGAATTTATAGAAGTTTGGAAAGGCTATAAGAACACCAAGAATAAGCATCAAAATCCCGTATTATCTGCCAGGATCCCTGCCACCTACCGCCCGAAGATTTTATCGTGAAGCAAAACAAACACAAAAATGTGAATGTGTGCACTTGGATAAATCTTTGGAAACATACAAACAAAAGATTTTGAACTTGATTCACAGGTTCTTATAGACACAAATACTTAGGATAAACAAAATCAAGCTGAAATACACTATTTCTATTCCTATATCTTGTAACGGGAGATAATTTGCTTCCCCAGGCTTTTTGGAATACAATGACTAAAGGAAAATTTGCTATTTTAAAGAAAAGTCCTCATTAAACATCTTCAAGTGGGAGATTAAATTTAAAAGAGGCAAATTAACACTGAAATGGCCAGTAGGAATGAAAGAAAACTAACTTTATGTCTTTGTGAGTAACAAGTAAAATACAAAAAAAAAAATTGGTAGAAATGTGTGCATATCTAGGAGGTGTTTTTGTTTATATCTGTTCGTATGTGTGTGTGTGAAAGAGAGAGATGGTTTGGATGGGGAAGGGGGAGAGAGAGACACTCAAAGAGAATGATATTCAGAGAGAAAGAAAAAGAGTGATTAAGTCCTGAATTTATGATAAAACATTGGAAAGATTGAATCTTCTTCAGAAACACTACTGGGAGATTGGAAGTGGGAGACCTTAGGATTTAAGTTCCTTGATTTTGTTTTAATATCATATAGCTATAAGACAGGATTCATAAAAGTCCTGAATACATATAATTCTATAATGGAATAATAATGTCACACAATCCTTCCAGCTTCTGATTATGAAGGCATCTTTATTACTGTGTCCTCTGATCCATCTGAGAGTTCCTCATAGATTGTGAATGGCAACTGAAGGATGGGATGGGGAGGGAGGTGGGAGGGGGGTTCAGGATGGGGAACACATGTACACATGGCTGATTCATGCCAATGTATGGCAAAAAACACTACAGTATTGTAAAGTAATTAGCCTCCAATTAAAATAACTTGATTAATTTAAAATAAAATTTTAAAAAAGAAAGGTCTAAAGTATCAGCAGTCATGATGGAGAGGTTGGTACCAGCAATAACCTTTCCTCTAGAATCATTTTTTAAGCCACATGTAAAACCTGTCTCACTTTTTACCAAAAATATTATTCCCAGCTTAACTAACAATATTATTCACCAGACTTTTTACCAAATGATGTTTTGCTATATCCAGGAATCAAATTCACTCTAAAAAGGAAAAATGTGTTACTGTTGAGAATGTTTAAATAGAACACCCTGGGCTCTGGCAGTGAATCTAAGACATACTCCAAATATGTAATGTTCAAAGAGATTGTTATGACTGAAATAAGAATTAAATTTACCCAAATTATAACTTTTGATAAGGATGACTTTATTGTTGATTTTTTTGCTGTTAGTTTTAATAAAGTCAACCCTATTGTTTTATGATATGAGATCTGAACTTGCCATAGGATGGAAATGCTGTTAATCCAATGCAGATTTACACATTTAATGAAAAGACACCTGGTTATGTGTGTGTGGGTGCAGGTGTGTGTATGTTCTGAGATAAATTTATTCTTGATATATGTATTGATTGACTAGACAGCAGATCCCCTAGTCCCACCCTACCATATCGTTCTCTTCATTGTTGATGTTGTCTCAGAAATCTTGAGCTAGTTAAAATGTATGTTTTGAAAACTGACTTGTTAACTCTTTGAACAGAGATTATAAAAATACATGACTCTGGTTCTGTTTGTACCAGCTGACTTTCTGCATAATGACATTCTGTTCTTTAAGATGATGTGGGTTTCATGTATTCCAATCGGAGCCACACCACTCTCACTCCCACGGTGAACATCATACACAAAAAGTGGCAGCTGGAACTTGAAACGTAATTTGGGTCAATTTTTAGAGATTAAGAAACTTTTTTGGACCATGAATTTATGCACAATATCTGGCACATGCCAAATTATTTAATGAATGAAAAATAAGTAAGCAAATACCAGTTGACTAGGTTCATAACTCAAAGTCTTGACCTCATTAATGGCACTACCTATTAAGTAACTGAGCTGAGGTCCCCAAATAACCCTTTTCCTGCGCAAGAAAATCTAACTTTAAAAGATTGCACCCAAAGTCTTCACTAAGAACAAGTGCTAAAATCAGACACTTTAAGAATAGCTACCTGCTCTGTAGTAAGTTACCAATTTGCCCCTTATTCTACTTCCAATCTCAAAGTTTGTTGGGGATAAAACTGGAAAAAAACTCCTTATTGGAGCCCTTTTGTCAGTGGATGGTGCATATTCCCTTTTCTAGGGGCTATCCTCTTCTTTCTGCTAAAAATCTTCCAGATTTCCTAACTGATCATTCGTCTAGGACCCCCCAGTGGGCTTCCTCGAACTGATATAGATTTATTTTTATATTTCCCTGTCATTTCGGTGGGATTTGAGGAGGGAGGAGAAGAAAGTCGTTTGCTCAGTCAGCCATCTTGATTCAGAGTTGATAACCTTTTATCAGGGCAGCCACAGAGGGACAGAACTCATGCCCCAGATCCTTTAAAAAGTAATTTTGAGAGGCATTTAGCACGTTCAGAAGACTAGCAACCTGACCTACATTCTTTTAGTATATTGATTTGCAAAATCCAAGTCTTTCTTTACTTTCATATTTTCTGTGCTTCAGTTCTTTAAGAAAGAAAAAACAGCCTCTATTCTCTATCTGCTATTAATTGTGTCAATGCTTATCTTAACTCTCCAAGCATCATAAACATGGACAGAATATGCAACAATATTTTTTGCTAAACATGTACAACAAGAAAATATGTATCAATCTTGGGGTTTCCACCCATTAGTTTTTAATAAAAAGGAATATTTTTGAGAGTGATGTGTTCTTCTCAGCAGGTATATATTGTTTATATAGTTGTGCTTCAATAAAATTTACATATTCTTGGAAGAAGAAGGTAAGACTGTACTAAAGTGTACTAAAGTATATTTTTACTTATTTGTTCTTAGTGTGCAGAATAAAAATGTATACTTTCCTCTAATCAGTCATTCTTGTACATTGTTGTACTATTAAAAAGAGATATAGCACGGCCTAGTGTCATAAACCGCTTAAAAAAGACAACTGATCAACAAGATGGACACAGTGTCTACTATGATGAAACATGAGAAAAGATATTACTCATTTAATTTTTAATTAATTTTTATTAGAGTATATTTGATTTACAATGTTGTTGGTCTCTGCTGTACAGCAAAGTGAATCAGTTATACATAAACAGATATCTCATATATCTATTCCTTTTTGGATTCTTTTCCCATATCAGAGTATTCCCATTATCAGTGTGTGTATCTCAATCCCAGTCTCCTAGTTTATCCCTCTCTTGCTCTTTCCCCTATTTATTTTCTATATCTGTGACTATTTCTGTTGTAGATAAGTGCATTTGTACCATATTTTAGGTAACAAATAGAAGTGATATCATATGATATTTGTTTTTAATTTATTATCTCTGATTTAATTCAATCACTAGGTCCATCCATGTTTCTACAAATGGCATTACTTTGTTATTTTAAAAAGGCTGAGTAATACTCCATTGAATATGTACCATGTCTATTTTATCCACTCCTCTGTTGATAGACATTTAAGTTGCTTCCATGTTCTGGCTATTGTAAACAGTGCTGCAATGAATATTAGAGGAGTGCTTGTATCTTTTCAAAGTATGGTTTTCTCCAGATAGATGTCCAGGAGTGGGATAGCTGGATTGTATGGTAACTCTCTTTTTAGATTTTTAAGGAACCACCATTCTGCTCTTCATAGTGGCTATACCAATTTACATTCCCACGAAAAGTGTAGAGGGTTCCCTTTTCTTCACAACTTCTCCAGCATTTATTTTTTGTAGATTTTTTGACATAGGCCATTCTGACCAGTGTGAGGTGATGATACTTCACGGTAGTTTTATTACTCATTTTCGTTTCAGTAATTTGTAGAAATGATGGTGATAGTGGTGGTGATGGTGTATATCTGTGTGTGGACATGTGTGTGTTTAGCTGTCACACAAGACTTCCTCTGAAGTCAGGCATTAAGTATTTGCTCACTAAACCCAATATGAAGATATGTGACTATCCCTTAATGCTAATATCTCCTTCTCTGATTCACTCTAGCACTTAAAAGTCTACTTGGTAGCATCATCCAACCTTGGTAATAATGGCTTAAAATACATAGTGTGCTTTTATTTCATTGGTTTTGAGAAAGATATTCTGGCCCTTTGTTAATGATAGGGATATGGAAAGTGAAATGTGATTAAGAGACTATCCAAGGTCAGTCAACTATCAATTTAAGAACAGAGCTGGGAAAGGAAGGTGTTACCACACTGGGATTCACAGAAAACTCTGAGGTTCATTTCAGGCAGGCTTTCAAGGCTATGAAGGCCAAAGTGTTTTGGATCTTGGCCTATATCTGAGCTCTGAAACTTACCAGCTATGTGACTTTGAGCAAATCACTAGTCCATTTTGACCTTCTGTTTTCTATCCCAAGTACTCCCAGTGCTTGTCATGAAAGGAAATGAGATGCAAGGATAAAGTTCTCTGTTAAAAGTACAGCTCTGTAAAAATATTAGACACGATAGGACTACTGTGTTTTGTGACTTCAGAAGGCACCATTCACATAGACTGAAATGCTCCAGAGTCTTATCATACCGTATTACATTTCAGTTGTATTCCAGTGGAGTTGCGGAATTCTGGTGGTTCTGCACACTGTTCCTTGTTGTTGTTTAAATTTTCAAAAGGAGAAAAATAAAATGAGAAATTCGCAGAATAATTTGCTTGAACCACCCACCTGGACAGTGGGTGATGCTGTGGTTTTTGCTGTGTCATCTACTGTTTCATGACTTAAAGCAACAACTTACTATTACCTCATAGCTCTGGGGTTCTCACTCGGGGGCCTTCCACATGGCTTCAGTCAGACAGCATCTGAGGCTGGAGTCATCCAAAGGCTTCTCCACTCACACCAGGGCTACTGAGGTGGCTGGAAGAGTTTAAGTCTGATTTGTCATTGATCTCTCCCAGGAACCTCCTCACATGGAGACCTGGGACCTTCTTACAGATCGTAGTCTAAAGGTAGTCAGACTTCTCTTTCTGGGGTGGCTGACTTCCCCAGAATAAGTGTTCCAAAAAGCTTAAGGGGAAACTGAGAAGCTTCTTGTGACCTAGATTTAGAGTCCTAGAACCACATATCTGCTGCATTCTGTTGGTCAAGCAAACTATAAATGCCAGCCCAGATTCAAGAGAAGGGGAGGAGTAAACTCCCCTTCTCAGTGAATGAGTGGCCTGTATTTTTAGTGAGCGAAGGAACTGATGGCAGTCATCACAGAGACAGGCTACCAGGGTGAGCCCTGTCACCTGACCTCTAGTCTGTTGCTTGACCAATGTCTCAAAATGTGTGTTACCACACTGCCAACATCACTCACCCCAACAACCACACTCATCACTACACCTTGCTCATCTGTGTCACACACACACACAGAGGTTAATCTGTTACTAAGTATCTACCTCATTTGTACACCTACCCACCCAAGAGAACTTTTGTTTTCAGACTGAGTTTACTGGTACTGAGGAAAGCTGTTCAGATTTTAGCCCTGAGTGCATGAGTAAAAGTCGTTCAGTCATATCTGACACTTTGCCACCCTATGGACCATACAATCCATGGAATTCTGTAGACCAGAATACTGCAGTGGGTAGCCTTTCCCTTCTTCAGTGGATCTTCCTGACCCAGGAACCAAACTGGGGCCTCCTGCATTGCAAGCGGATTCTTTCCAGTATTCTTGGGCTCCCCTTGTGGCTCAGCTGGTAAAGAATCCCCCTGCAATGCAGGAGACCTGGGTTTAATCCCTGGGTTGAGAAGATCCCCTAGAGAAGGGAAAAGCTACCCACTCCAGTATTCTGGCCTAGAGAATTCCATAGACCGTATAGTCCATGGGGTCACAAAGAGTCTGACACAACTGAGTGACTTTCATTTAGTGCATATACAGACAAAAATATTTTGTTCCTTGATTATACTTGTCCTAGTTAGGCTAGCAGCCAGGACAAAATATGCATATTTGATCACAAGAGAAACCAATAAAAGAGTTCAGGCAGCTGGGTCAATATGACCACATCTAGGAAGTTAACAGGTGGATGAAGGTATATGTGTGTGTGTATGCATGCATGGGTATGTATATACAATGTTTATATGTATATCATACTTATGATATTATATGTATGTATATTCTTTATCTTTTATGTGTGCATGTATGTGTATATATATATGGTATTTATACATGTGTGTATATATATATGGGCTTCCCTGGTGGCTCAGAGGTTAAAGTGTCTGCCTCCAATGCGGGAGACCTGGGTTCGATCCCTGGGTCAGGAAGATCCCCTGGAGAAGAAAATGGTAACCCACTCCAGTATTCTTGCCTGGAAAATCCCATGGACAGAGAAGCCTGGTAGGCTACAGTCCACGGGGTCGCAAAGAGTCAGACACGACTGAGCAACTTCATTTTCACTTTCGTGTATATATATATATACACACACACACTATATATATATCTTTCAGACTGTACAAGAGTAATATGCAAAAGAGAAGTAGAATCATCTTTAGACAGAAAAATAAGTTCTAGACTTCTGAGATTACAATTCTTTCCAGATCAATATTAATTTTTAGTTGACTTTAGATTGGTAGAAAATTGCTTTGTGGTCTTTACCTCATAAGCTATGCTGAAACTATTTTAAATTATTGCCTATTTGCGCTAGTGTATTCTTTGTACATCTCATTTTTATAATGAAGCAAGTGGGATATACTTTTATTTTAAATACTAATGGTAATAATTCTAATGAATTCTGGTTGCTTCTGTATTATGTGTTGGTGAAAATGCAGTGACAGCTATGAAGCTGCCAGGCATATCCTGCCAAGAAAATGTACATAAGGAAAGTATATGGAATGACTGTTAGAGAGCTATAAGAACTTCACATATTGCCTTAATATAGTATTAAAGTGATTTTAATTGTGCATACACACCCACAGACCTCCAAGGGTTAACTGCACACAATGTAATGAATTCAATAATGATGAGTTAAAAAAGGTCTAATTAGCAAGTAACCACTTTATTATGAAAGAAAATGGTAATGAATTTAATAGCTCAAAATCATTAACAATATTTAGTTTGCTGGTACTTGTTCTCTATTATCCTCATTAATATGAACATTTAATATGTTTTAAAATGGATTTGTAATACTTTCTGTGCCACGAGGTTACACTGACAGAAAGAGTGTAATTATTCTGCTAATTGTTATCACTGTATGTTTGTGCTCCGAACAGAAGTATATTTAGGTGCTAATAACAAAAAAAAAAAAAAAAATTGTAATTAAGAAAGTAAAGATTTAAAACCTAATTAAACAAAAACTAAAAAAATAAAATCTTGGTCCACCATAAGAAAAGAATTTCTGAAGCAATTGCTTTGGAAACTCTTCTCACCATATGCATTTTTCTATTGTGGATTTCTTGAAGAAGGGAAAAAATATCAACAAGAAATCTGGGATGAAAAGAAGGAAATAGAAGTTCAAGATTCACATTCTGCAAAGTGAAGTTAGATCTCTTCAACATGCCCAACTGCAATGAAATGCAAACTTTCTCTGTCGGGGCGCCCTTTGATGGCTCACAGTAGTGTCTTCCACAGAGGAGGGCTGGCAGCTTTCTCCCTCACCTGAACTTGTCCTGGAAACCCCTTCTGTCTCTGTTGTCCCCTGAGAATTCTCATGGTATATTNAAATCTGGAGACTTCTGATCAATCACCAGCTCTGAAATATTTTCTTGTTAATGTTTTCATAATTTCCACTCCAACATTTCTCTTTTCTAAAACCTCTTTCATTTGGATATTGGCCTACTTAGATTTGCTTATGCATTTTCTCATGTATTAGTCTTTTCTTCTTTAATTTATTCTAATAAGTTTGCTTTCCTTCTAGGTCTTTTATTGATTTTTAAAAAATTTCAGCTAACATATATTTAGTTTCTAACAGTTTATGTCTTCTTCTTAGAATGCTTGTTCTCATACAAGTTTATTAAATCTTGGATTCCATATCTTCTGTCTCAGAGGAGGTTAACTACAGTTTTTTTTCTTTCCAAGTTTCACTCTAATATCTGTATTGTTTTTATGTTCTCTAAGATTTTCTATATTTGCTTTAGTCTCTTTTATTCATGCTTAAAGCTTTCCTNTCTTCTTCTTAGAATGCTTGTTCTCATACAAGTTTATTAAATCTTGGATTCCATATCTTCTGTCTCAGAGGAGGTTAACTACAGTTTTTTTTCTTTCCAAGTTTCACTCTAATATCTGTATTGTTTTTATGTTCTCTAAGATTTTCTATATTTGCTTTAGTCTCTTTTATTCATGCTTAAAGCTTTCCTCAGACATCTATGACTAATCTTAATTTACCCATTCATTTCAAGAAAAGAGTTCTAAAACATTGATCGGCAGCCTGTGGATTTTACTCTAGTTGAAAAAGTGATAAACCAGTGATTTCACTCAGGGACCACAAAATGTCATTATCTATAGATGTTTCCTTATAAGATAGTCACTCTTCTCAGAGAAGAATCTTAAACAAGTGAAGGGGGATAGAGATTTCTCACTGTATATAATGCATATGTAATACATTTATATATAAAATATTTTTCATATACTTTATATAGTATTATATTTGAAAGTGTTCTTATCTGTCATATTTCCTGAAATTTTTTGCTATTCATTTTTACCTGGTATTTCTTGGATTGTTAAGGCAGTTGAACATCATTTCATGGTGTTACATGGCTTATGTATAACTTCTGAATAAATTTATTTTTCCTGTGCATAATTCTCTCGTAATTTTTATCTTTGTCTTTAGTGCTTAAAAACATATCAAAGTTAAACTTATTAACCTTGTGTATATGTTGATACTTTGTTTCAACTGAATTTCCATTCTCAACTTTGAATATAGTATATTTTAAAATATATAGATGTTTTCATTTNTTATTTTTCCTGTGCATAATTCTCTCGTAATTTTTATCTTTGTCTTTAGTGCTTAAAAACATATCAAAGTTAAACTTATTAACCTTGTGTATATGTTGATACTTTGTTTCAACTGAATTTCCATTCTCAACTTTGATTATAGTATATTTTTAAATATATAGATGTTTTCATTTTGTCTTTATAAACTTTGAAATGATTCCTTATAGTCTATGACCTTGTAATCATGTTTAAATTGTTTTATCCATATCAGATGTATGAAAATGCCTTCCTATATTTTCTCCTAACAATTTTATTATTTTATTTACTGTTGTTCTGTAAATAAGCACAACCAATTTTATTTTTCCCCTTAAAGTTATAAATTGTGTCAAATTAAATAATCCCTCTACTCCCCTTATGATTTGAGAAGCTGTCTTTATTTTGTCATAAATTGATATGGACTTTATTTCACTGTTTTCCTTCTCTGTTCATGATCCAGATCATACTGTTTTAATTATTGTAGTTTAATAATATATTTTATATTCTTTCTCATTTTAACATAGTTTTTCTTATTTTCTATTTTTATGCCAAGTTAACTTGAAAAAGTTGCTAACTCATTTGATTTGAAATATTCTGTATTTAAAAGCACAATAGAGAGCTGATATTTTAATAAGACACATGATATAACATAGTTCCTTTCTGTTTTTAATGCTCTTATTAAAATTTTGGTGTATGTATATATATATGTTTTAATTTTAATTTAATGTTTATTTTATATTGGAGCATAGCTGATCAATGTTGTATTAATAGTTTCAGATGTACAGCAAAATGATTCAGTTATACATATATAGATATCTATCTATACATATACANTTTGGTGTATGTATATATATATGTTTTAATTTTAATTTAATGTTTATTTTATATTGGAGCATAGCTGATCAATGTTGTATTAATAGTTTCAGATGTACAGCAAAATGATTCAGTTATACATATATAGATATCTATCTATACATATACATATCTATCTGTACATGTTGCATATACATACTTATCTGTATATGCATATATAGATATACCTATTCTTTCTCCGATTCTTTTCCCATCAAGGTTCTTATAGAACATTGACTACATTCCCTGTGCAATACTGTGGGTCTTATTTGATTGACTCTCTTATATATCGTAGCATGTATGTGTAATAGAGTGTAATCCTAGGCTTCCCCCAGGTGGCTCAGAGGTAAAGAATCCACCTGCCAATGCAAGAGACACAGGAGATGTGAGTTTGATCCCTGATTAGGGAAGATCCTCTGGAGGAGAAAATGGCAACCCACTCCATTATTCTTGCCTGGGAAATCCCATGGGCAGAGGAGTCTGGAAGGCTACAGTCCACGGGATCACAAAGAGCTGGAGTTAGCACACACGCATGTGTTAATCCTGAACTCCTAATTTATCCCTCTCTCCCACCTTCGCCCTTTGGTAACCATAAATTTGTTTTCAAAGTCTGCAAATGTTTTTCTGTTTTGTAAATAACTTTATTTGTATCATTCTTTTATATTCCACATGTAAGTGATATCACATTATATCTACATTTCTCTAACTTCACATAGTATAATAATCTCTAGGTCTATCCATGTTGCTGCAAATGGCATTATTTCATTCTTTTTTTTATGGCTGAGTAGTTCTCTATTGTATATATGTACTACATCTTCTATATCCATTCCCATGTCAATGGAAATTTAGGTTGTTACTATTTCTTAACTGTTATAAATAGTGATACAATGAACATTGGGGTTCATGTGTCTTCAAATTGGAGCTTTCATCTTTTCTGAATTTATGCCCAAGAATGGGATTGCTGGATCATATGGTATCTCTGTTTTTTAGTTTTTTATTTTATTTTTTAATTTTAAAAAATTTATTATTATTTTTTTTTTACTTTACAATATTGTATTGGTTTTTGCCACACATCAACATGAATCTGCCATGGGTATACACGTGTTCCCAGTCCTGAACCCCCCTCCCATCTCTGTCCCTGCCCCACACCGTCCCTCTGGGTCATAGGAACCTTTATACTGTTCTCTGGAGCTTCCTGGTGGTTCAGGGGTAAAGAATCTGCCTGGCAATGCAGGAAACACAGAAGATGCAGGTTCAATACCTGAGTTGGGGAGATCCCCTGGAGAAGGAAATGGCAACTGAGTTCAGTATTCTTGCCTGAAAAATCCCAGGGATGGAGGAGTTTGTTAGGCTACAGTCCATAGGGTCACAAAGAGTTGGACATAACTGACTGACCAACAGGAGCACACTATTCTCCATAGTGGCTGCACCATTCTCACCAACAGTGTAGGAGGGTTCCTTTTTCTCTATATCTTCTTCAGCATTTATTGTTTGTATGCTTTTTGCTGATGGCCACTCTGACCAGTGTGTGGTGATTCCTCTGCAGTTTTGATTTGCATTTCTCTAACTATTAGCGATGTTGAGCATCTTTTCCCATGTTTTCTGGCCATCTGTATGTCTTCTACTGAGAAATGTCTATTAATATTTGCTGCTGCTGCTAAGTTGCTTCAACCATGTCCAACTCTTTGCAACCCTATGAACTATACCCACCAGGTTCCTCTGTCCATGGAATTTTCCAGGCAAGAATACTGGAGTGGGTTGCTATGCCCTCCTCCAGGGGATTTTCCTGACCCCAGGGATCAAACCCATGTCTCTTGTGTCTCCTGCATTGGCAGGTGGGTTCTTTACCACTAGTGCCACCTGATAAGTCCCTATTAATATTTAGATCTGCTTATTTAAATTTTTTTATATTGAGCTATATGGGCTGTTTATATATTTTGGAGATTAATCTTTTGTTGGTCACTTTGTTTGCAAATTTACATTTTTCCCCATTCTGTGGATTGTCTTTTCATCTTCTTTATGGTTTTCTTTTCTGCATAAAAGCTTTTAAGTTTAATTAGGTCCCCCTTTATTTATTTTTGCTTCTGTTTTCATTACTCTAGGAGATGGATCCAAAAATATGTTGCTGAGACTTATATCAAAGAGTGTTCTGCCTATATTTTCCTCTCAGAGATTTATAGTATCTAGACTTATATTTGGTCTTTTAACTCATTTTGAGTTTATTTTTGTATATGGTATTAGAGAATGTGCTAATTTCATTCTTTTACATGTAGCTGTCCAGTTTTCCCAGCACAACTTATCAAAGTGGCTATGTTTTCCCCCTTTTATATTCCTGTCTCATTTAGCATAGATTAGTTGACCAGAGGTGGCTGGGTTTATTTCTGGGCTTTTTATCCTGTTTCATTGCTCTACACTTCTGTTTTTGTACCAGTACCATACTGTCTGGGATTCCCTTGTGGCTCAGTTGGTAAAGAATCTGCCTGTAGGGCAGGAGACCTGAGTTTGATCCCTGGGTTGGGAAGATCCCCTGAAGAAGGGAAAGGCTACCCACTCCAATATTCTTGCCCGAAGAATTCCAAGGACTGCATAGTCCATGGGGTCACAAAGAGTCGGACACGACCAGGTAACTTTCACTCATTCACTCACCATACTGTCTTGATTACTGGAGCTTTGTAGTACTGTCTGAAATCAGGCAGCCTGATTTTCTGTTTGACTTTCTCAGAATTACTTTGACTATGTCTTTTGTGTTCCCATACAAATTTTTAGGAATTTTGTTCTATTTCTGTGAAAAATGTCATTGCTAATTTGATGGGGATTACATTGAATCTATAGGTTGCTTTGGGTATTACCATCATTTTGACATGTTGATTTTTCCAATCCAAGGATATATTTTTCCATCCCTTTGTGTCATCTTTGGTTTATTTCATCAACGTCTTATAGTTTTCAGAATATAGGCTTTTGCCTCCTCATGTAGGTTTATTTCGAGGTATTTTATTAATTTGATGCAATGGTAAATGACTATTTCTTTAATTTCTCTTTAAATGTAAGAGATTTCTGTGTACTGATTTTTTTATCCTTCAGTTTTACCACATTCATTGATGAGCTCTAGTCGTTTTCTGGTGGCATCTTTATGATTGTATACTACCAAGTTTTCTGTAAATAGTGACACTTGTATTGCTCCTTTTCAAATTTGGAATCCTTTCTTTTCTCTGCTGTCACTTCTTGTTTCTCTTTGGTCACCAGTCATGTCTGACTCTTCGCAACCCCATGGACCACAGCATGGCAAGCCTTCCTGTCCCTCGGAATCTCCCAGAGTTTGTCCAAGTTCATGTTCAGTGCATTGGTGATGCCATCCAGCCATCTCATTCTCTGATGCCCTCTTCTCTTCTCTCAATCTTTCCCAGCATCAGAGTCTTTTCCAATGATTCATCTGTTTGCATCAGGTGACCAAAAAATTGGAGCTTCAGTTTCAGCATCAATCCTTCCAATGAGTATTCAGGGTTGATATCATTTAGGATTGACTGGTTTTTCCTTTAAGATTGACTGCTGTCACCAGGACTTCCAAAACTATGTTGAATAAAAGTAGCAAAAATGAACATTTATTTTTCATCCCTTATCTTACAGGATGCTTTCAGCTTTTCACAATTGGGTATGATGTTAGCTATGGATTTGTCATATATGCCCTTTATAATGTTGAGGTAGTTTCCCTCTATGACCATTTTCTGGAGAATTTTTATCATAAATGCTGTTTAATTTTGTCAGAAGCTTTCTCTGCATCTGTTGAGATGATCATATGATTTTTATTCTTCAATTTTTTAATGTAGTTTATCACATATGATTGATTTGTGGATATTGAAAAATCCTTGCATCCCTGGGGTAAGTCCCACTTGATCAAGGTATATGATCCTTTAAATGTATTAATGGATTTTTTTTTTTTTNTGCTCCAAACTCTTACCCCTGTGGGAGAACTTCTGCAATATAATTATTTTCCATTTTACAGGTAGCCCACCCAACGGGTATAGGATTTGATTATATCAGGAAAACATCCCTCTACAATCTTGTTGTGACTTCTTTGTCTTTGGATGTAGGATAACATTTTTGGTAGGTTCCAGTCTTTTGTTGTTGTTGATGGTTGTTTAACAGTTGTGATTTTGTTGATTTTGTGAGAGGAGGTGAGCTCAAGTCCTTCTACTCTGAAATCTTATCTCCTATGGTACATTAAATAATTTATTGACAGAGGACTGTTCATAAATTGTTTGCATTAGCTTTATAAAATAAGCTCATATCATGGGAATAATAATGATAAATATTAAAGCCAACTTAAGACTAATTTTTCACAAATTGTTTATATGCTGGTTTAAATGATCACCTTGGATATGAAAATCTGTGATGTTCAATCCCTTTATGTAAAATGACTTAGTACAATGAACCTTCCAGATCTGTGGATATGGAACCCCACACATAAGGGGGAGATGAATTTTATATAGGCACAGGTATAAACTTTATAGGGGCTTCCCAGGTGGCTCAGTGTAAAGAATCTGCCTGCCAATGCAGGAGACACAGGAGATATGGATTCCATCCCTGGACCTGGGCTCAATCCCTGTGTTGGGAAGATATCCTGAAAGAGAAAATGGCAACTCACTCCAGTATTCCTGCCTGGAAAATTCCATGGAGAAAGGATTTTGGCAGGGTACACAATCCATGAGGTCAAAAAGAATTGGACATGACTGAATGACTGAGGATACACTCATAAACCTTATAGATCCTTAATGGATATGTTCCTCTTCAGATGACAACATCAATAATAGTAACCTTCATTGGCTCATCCCTATTCTCATCACCATAACACCCCACAACTTGTCATAAACAGCGGAAAACATTACTAGGAGAAATGAGGACCAGCAACATGTCCCCTTATATGCAGATACTTTTCCTCAGGGGAATACTATTTTGATTTTGGCTTACCCTTAAAGAATCTTAACGTACACTGATATGCAGATACATCTAATCAGAACTTAAAAATCTTATTTGGACCATAGACAGAGGCAAATTTGTATATCAAAAATACCTCTCAGACTTCTAGGTGTATTTTCCCTGTGCTGTGTTTAGTCTCTCAGTCATGTCCGACTCTCTGCGGCTCCATGGACTGTAGCCCACCAGGCTCCTCTGTCCATGGGAATTCTCCAGGCAAGAATACTGGAGAAGGTTGCCATGCCCTCCTCCAGGGGATCTTCCTAACCCAGGAATCAAACCCAGGTCTCCCGCATTGCAGGTGGAGACTTTACTATCTGAGCCACCAGGAGAGCCCATATTTTCCCTAATAGACCCTCAATTAATAAAGAAAATACCAAACCTATATAGACTTTTCTTTAAAAAAAAATAGGCACTACTTATAAGAGCAGTTTTAGGTTCACAGCAAAACTGTTAGGAAGATGGATATTTCCTACATACCCCCTGTCCCCAAATATGGGTAGCCTCTTCCATTATCAGCATCTCCCACCAGAGTGAAATTTTTGTTGTAACTGATGAACGTACAATGACATCATTATCACCCTCGTTCATAGTTTACATTTGGATTCATTCTTGGTGTTGTATATCCCCTGAGTCTTGGCAAATATGATACGTATGTACCATTATAGTATCATAGAGAATAGTTTCACTGTCCTCCAAATGCTCTGTGGTCTGCGTAGACCTTTCTTGACAAATAGTGAGCAGATTTTAACTTCCAACTCTAATACGCTCTATTCGCACAGTAACAACATTAAATATTAAACTAGAAGGGAATATAAGTTATCAATGAGAAGCATATGAGCAATAATTGATGAGCATCCATCCACAGAGCACAAGCTGCAAAACGAGAGAGGGATTCAGAGAACACACAAAAAAGGAGGGATGTGTGCTCTAAGAACTGGCCTCAGCACTGAGCACCAGCATACTCATCTCAGTTCCTCCTAAGAATCCAACTTGTAAGCCTCTACAGACTCTCCACAGAATACCCTGGCCACTCTAATTATGCAGTCCCACTCAAAATCCCTTAAAGTGAGTATAAAACTGATCAAACCCCTTCTGCTGCCTACTTACAAGTATAACCTAAAGCTGTATGTCTCAGGCTATGTAAGCATAGCTCAGGATTCTGGCCTGCAAAGGTTATTTTATTTCTGAGTGTTTATTTAAATTTCCTTTTCACCAAATTCTTTTGAAAGAAAGTATTTGGTTTAGATGGAGGTTTTTTTTCTTTCTTTATTTTTCAGCAGAGCTGTTGCATAACACAATTGGTTTTGCATGCTTTATAGGAAAGCAGGCCACCTTCCTTCATAAAGGGTGAGGGCACTGATATGCCTTCCAATCACTTGATTCTATTGTTCTAAGCAGTCCTTTCAACGTTTTTGGCAGGCTCAGGCTTCTGTGCTACCATGGCCTTATTTTATTATTGTTTGGAGGGGAGTGTAGTGTGATTATCCATTCTTCCTTCAGGCAGAGCAAGCCATCTGGAATGTTTATTAAGCCCGCCGGCTGATCAGGAGGCTAGAACTCTGGTGATATACATGAACGTGGGTTGTTCTACATCATCACAGCTTTGTTCCTCTGATGATGTAGCATGCAGAGAGGGCCCCGCTAATGGATTTAGAGCACTTCACAGTGGAGGTGCCATGGGCTGAATGGGGAAAGGGATATTTCTGGCCTCTGGGTAATTGACTGGAGGATGGTAGAAAAATGTTTAATGTAAAGCAAGGCGGCTTCAAAACTTTTAAATGTTTAATTTGGGGTGGTAGAAGGGCAGGTGATCAGCAAGAGGTTTGACGAGCGGCCTTTGAAGCCCAAATCTTTGTGATGAGGTCATGCCCCCCTAAGCCTGTCTGTCGCTCTGTGTAAAAAGATCAGTCGAGCTTGTCCAGAAATAAAATGCTACTATTCTAATTTTAAAATTTAGGCATTTCCCAGCCTACACTAAGCAGTACTTATATTTCTTTCCTTTTATTAGTGTCACTGCAAAGAAAGAGGAACATCCTTCCTTCGCTATAAATTTTGGTCTGTAATTGTTGAACATATTTTTTGCAGGAAGGCAAAGTTTGTCTCTTCATGCTTTCACTGTTTGTAAAATGAGTGTGGAGCTGCGAAGAATAATTTATAATGAGGATTTGGGTTTCTTTTTCAATTTAATTTGGATTTTACACTGAGTCAATGTTTCAGTCAATTATAGAACTGTGATTAGTTACCAGTCACTTAAATAAGCACCTTTTAAAAATAGACCTATAAAAATGATACAGGGACTAATCACTGATGTAAGAAATCTTATGCAGGGCCACCTGAACCATAATAAGAGGAAGAAAAAGATGGTTGAGTAAATAAAACCCGTGTTTGGCTAAATCACAAGATATGCTAGTTACCCAGCCTACTGAATAAATCTGCCCAGGGCCAGTTTATGTCAGCACACAGGACATGCTACCAATAGATCCTTTAGTAAATCCTTGATGACAGAAATGAGTAATTCACCATTACATGAAGATGAATGTATCAGGTTGAGGAGCTCTGTGTAAAACATCTTATCTGACTTTACAGTTTGTGTCTATTANGATATGCTAGTTACCCAGCCTACTGAATAAATCTGCCCAGGGCCAGTTTATGTCAGCACACAGGACATGCTACCAATAGATCCTTTAGTAAATCCTTGATGACAGAAATGAGTAATTCACCATTACATGAAGATGAATGTATCAGGTTGAGGAGCTCTGTGTAAAACATCTTATCTGACTTTACAGTTTGTGTCTATTAATCTAGATATAGGCAAATATATATGTTTAAAGTTGAACTTATCTACAGAGATGTGGTTATAAATATATACATATATATATAGTATATATGTGTGTGTGTATATATCTACATATACTTAGAGGAAATACATATATATATATTTATATTCATATCCTTATATTTTTACCCACAGTCAAATTAGTGACATCTAATCCACTTCAGCAGAAGTCAGAGCTATACTGTATTATAGATGGAGTTAATCCCATCAGACACATCTCTCTCTGTATCAGTGGACTATTATCACAATAATGATGCATGAGAGCTACCCTTCCCAAAATGATTTGACTTCAAATAGTAACCATTTATTATTGCTTATGAGGCTATCGGTCAGGCCACTGGGCCATACTGGGCTGGCATGGCTCATGTATGCATCTGAGTTAAGCTATAGGTCAACAAGACAACTANCTATTATCACAATAATGATGCATGAGAGCTACCCTTCCCAAAATGATTTGACTTCAAATAGTAACCATTTATTATTGCTTATGAGGCTATCGGTCAGGCCACTGGGCCATACTGGGCTGGCATGGCTCATGTATGCATCTGAGTTAAGCTATAGGTCAACAAGACAACTACCTTTGTAGTCTTAGCTGGTCTGTCCCACACTTGGGGTCTCGACTAGGAAAATTGATTGACTTGTTATGCTCTCATGTTCTCTCCTCCTCCAAGCTAGTCTGGGCTTTTTTATAGTAAGAGAGTGAGAGAGAGAGAGAGATCACAGGGCTTCCTGAGCCGAGGTTCTGAATTGGTGTGCTGTCACTCTTGCCATATTCTATTGGTCAAATCAAGTTGCATAGCTAACGCAGCTCCAGTGGTGGGCAGAACCCAATTCATGATAGAAGAGATGCAGAGTCACCTTACAAACGATGTGCTGATCAGAAGGGTGAAGCTAGCCCATGCCTCCCTGCAGCTTAGTTTGTGAAATGTCGGGACAAGAATGCTTGCTTTCTATTTTGTCTCTGTTTCTAACACACTTTACTCTGTCCCTGGTAAACTCAAACAATGCTGTGCAAATGTCTGCCTCTGAGCCCAAATAAAACACCTACAAATTGCAAATATCGGCGNACTGGGCCATACTGGGCTGGCATGGCTCATGTATGCATCTGAGTTAAGCTATAGGTCAACAAGACAACTAACTTTGTAGTCTTAGCTGGTCTGTCCCACATTTGGGGTCTCGACTAGGAAAATTGATTGACTTGTTATGCTCTCATGTTCTCTCTTCCTCCAGGCTAGTCTGGGCTTTTTTATAGTAAGAGAGAGTGAGAGAGAGAGATCACAGGGCTTCCTGAGCCGAGGTTCTGAATTGGTATGCTGTCACTCTTGCCATATTCTATTGGCCAAATCAAGTTGCAAAGCTAACGCAGCTCCAGTGGTGGGCAGAACCCAATTCATGATAGAAGAGCTGCAGAGTCACCTTACAAATGATGTGTTGATCAGAAGGGTGAAGCTAGCCCATGCCTCCCTGCAGCTTAGTTTGTGAAATGTCGGAACAAGAATGCTTGCTCTCTATTTTGTCTCTGTTTCTAACACACTTTACTCTGTCCCTGGTAAATTCAAACAATGCTGTGCAAATGTCTGCCTCTGAGCCCAAATAAAACACCTACAAATTGCAAATATCGGCGNACAAAACTCTATTAGTTTTGCCCTGCTTCATTCTGCATTCCAAAGCCAAATTTTCCTGTTACTCCAGGTGTTTCTTGACTTCCTACTTTTGCATTCCAGTCCCCTATAATGAAAAGGACATCTTTTTTGGGTGTTAGTTATAAAAGGTCTTGTAGGTCTTCATAAAACCGTTCAGCTTCAGCTTCTTCAGCATTACTGGTTGGGGCACAGACTTGGATGACTGTGATATTGAATGGTTTGCCTTGGAAACAAAAGATCATTTTGTCATTTTTGAGACTGCATCCAAGTACTGCATTTCTGACTCTTCTGTTGACCATGGTGGCTACTCCATTTGTTCTGAGGGATTCCTGCCTGCAGTAGTAGATATAATGGTCATCTGAGTTAAATTCACCCATTCCAGTCCATTTTAGTTCACTGATTCCTAGAATGTTAACATTCACTCTTGCCATCTCCTGCTTGACCACTTCCAATTTGCCTTGATTCATGACCTGACATTCCAGGTTCATATGGGATATTGCTCTTTACATCATCGGACCTTTTTTCTATGTGTTACTGTCAAATAATTTTGGATTTTCAGATATTGGTACATTATAATCCACCTATAAGATAACTCTTTTCTTTTTCCCTAGGCAGTGGAGCTGGTCTCACTTTAAGTCACTCTATGAAGGCAAAGCTTCCTACTTAGAAGATCAACATGACAAAAATACCTCTAAAGGTAGACAATGGCATCAGGAGACAAGAGGTGGGAGAAAAGCACAGAACAAAAAACTGAACAAGAAGAAGGCTGAGGAGGCAGAAGAAGAGCAAGGAAAGGAGGGGAAACAGCTGCAGGAGAAGGAAGAAGCGAAAGGGAGGAGGAGAAAAGTGATTATTCTCCCTAGAAACCACATTTGTTCATAGTGAACCCATGTCTCTTACATCTCCAGTACTGGCAGGCAGGTTCTTTACCACTAGTGCCCCTTGGGCAGCCATGTGAATATTTATATATTTGTAAAAGTGGAAGATGAGTGATGTTCATGTAGCAGGGCTAAACATTTTCCAGTTTTGATGCAAAATATGTTTGAGTACTTCTGAGCTAGTGTAAAATGCCACT
The DNA here is from genome assembly GCA_006410615.1 of Neotragus moschatus. Taxonomy (NCBI): domain Eukaryota; kingdom Metazoa; phylum Chordata; class Mammalia; order Artiodactyla; family Bovidae; genus Neotragus; species Neotragus moschatus. The sequence goes on along the minus strand of SJYA01001618.1, from coordinate 892,856 downwards.
AATCTTTTATCCTAATTATTACCAGTAGCTTCATCAAATTCCTGAACTGAGAGTACAGTTATCATCAAGAATGGGAAATACTGTTCAACTTTTCCAAAACCAAATTCATTATTTTTGTTAACTGTCCCTCTGTATTTACCTGGCTAATACTGTGAGATATTTATTGTTTTGAGAAAAGAGTATAAATTGCAACCACCCTCGTTTTAGTTTAACTCTTTATTCTGCTACCTATTAATTGTATGACTTCGAACAAGTCATTTATTCTTTTGAAATATATTTTAGTTTTAAACTGAGAAGAGTAAGACCTAATATATATATATGTATGTATGTATGTGTGTGTGTGTGTGTGTGTGTATATATATAATGGGCATTCTATCAGTTTTAAATTTTACTACTAAAACCCTCATCCTTTAAAAAACCATTATCCATTTCTCTAGTACTTGAATAAAGTAAACTTTACGAGAAAAAATTGTTAAAATCTTTCATTGTCATTACTTATTTTTATTATATTTTACTAAGTATGTGCAAATATGCTTATAAATCATTCCTTGTAAAAATCTAGACAAAGCCTCGCATTATTTATGTTAAATTAAAGAGGCCATCAAACTCCCATATCATGGTGACCTCCATAAACAAACAAAATCTCAACCTGTAAATGCCTCCAAGTTACCAAATCAAAACACTAAGGGAACCAATCAAAAACAACCAACCAGGCTTTAAGCGATAGTCAGTGAAATAATTTCCTTTCTTTGCTTCCACACTTTCTCATATAAGTCTTTCTCCTGACTCTTGTCAGTGGAAGATTCCTATGAACTTTTGACACTATGTGTGCCTTCATGTATGTATGTGCCTTCACACATGTGTGCTAAGTCGCTTCAGTCGTGTCCAACTTTTTGTGACCCTATGGACTGCAGCCCACTGGGCTTCTCTGTCCCTGGGATTCTCCAGGCAAGGATACTGGAGTTGGGTGCCATTTCCTCTTCCAGGGGATCTTCCCGACCCAGGGAATGAATTTGTCTGTTATGTCTGCTGCATTGGCAGGTAGGTTCTTTACCACTAGCACCATCTGGGAAGCCCTTCTCTTCACACTACCTGATTCCAATCAATAAATGCTCAATAAACTCTTAAAATTTTAAATATCCCTCAGTTTATGTTTTAATATATATGAATAAAACTATGTAACTGAAACTATTCAAATGATTTGATGTGGCAGATGATGTTATGTCATTTTGCTGAACTAAATGATCTATGGGGATTTAATTGTAACATACATATTAATATACATATATGGGATTTGATTTATTTTCTTTAAACTTATTTTAATATTGAGCCTCATGACAATTCCCTTGATCACAGTTATCACTGGGGACATCCCTGGTGGTCCAGTGGCTAAGATTTCTCATTTCCAATGCAGGGGTTTGATCTCTGGTCAGGAAACTAGATCCCACATGCCATGACTAATACCTGGTGAAGCCAGATAAATTAAAACAACAGCAACAAAAAATCACAATCATCACTTAGTCATTTTTCCTCTTTAAAGTATAGTTAAGTTAACCGATAATCCACTGGTTTAATGGATCCATCCATCTAGCTGTCCATCCCATAATTAATACTAAAATACTAAAAAATAATTTTAAAATATAATATAATAGAAAATTCTTCATTGTTCATTACTGCTTACTCATGAACTCCTGCAAGTTGTGATGTACAAAGATGGGTCTGCAGAGGACATCTATGAGCAGTGAGGATGACATCTATTGCCCTGTATGGATTTCTGTGAGTTCAGTACGCTTATACTGCTATATGCCCTGTGATGACAACTGTTCAACTGGAATTCTCTATTTGACCAGCTATCAAACTTCTGGCATTTTTCACTAGGTGCTGTGAGATCATTTACCCTTCATTTGATACAAAAATCCCATTTATGTGTAAGTCTGCCTCTGTTCTTTTCTCATTAGCCTGTGACAATTAATGTAGAACATTATTCCACCACATTGTCATTTTCATGATGTCAAAACATTCTAGATTTATTAAATAAATTATGGAGCTAAAATCCTAGTCTGTGAAAATACCTTTCAATTGTAGCTGATCACTATAAAAGAGTTTTGTCTTTATAATTAGTAAAAGAATCCAACAAGAGTACAATAGCAGACACATGATGAATGCTGTCTCATTAACACGCGGACATGATCACCTAAAGTGAGCCAGAAATGTTCTATCTGTATGTTATCACTGGGGACCAATATGACAATAAACTCACAGATAAACCAGAGCACTGCAATCATGTGACACTTTATAAGTTATAAAGTAGTCTGCTAGATGACTCAGAATATGTTTTGTCTTTTCATATTTTAGAAATTATATCAACGTGGAAACAAAATGGTGAAAACTCACCATTGTAGACCTCACTGACTTTTCATAATGATGCCACAGATACTCAAATATACAGCAAATTAGCATGGCCAGTACTAAGAGATCTTCATTGGAGGGTACACAATAAATTTGCATGTTGAGACTCACCTGTGACTGCTTTCCTTTTTGTGATCTTTCTTTTGTTATGACTAAGCAGACATTTGGTTACATCTGCTTTAAAAATTTTCTAGACTAAGATTATTAGAATCATGCTTTATGATCTAGATTACCAGGATTACCTGGTTGGACTTCTTTTTATGTGCCAGTGTTGACCCAAAACCACTTCAGGAGTAGCTTGGTCATGACTACAGAGACATCTGTGAACTGCTTCCATGGGGAGAAAAGGTGGCCTTCAATTCAGCCAAGTGTCGTTTTTCAGGCTGTTTATTATTCATAAGAGAAAGTCAAACTCTGTGTCACCATGGTTTGCTGGTGGACCTTACGTTTCTGCAGAAACGTGAAGCCTAGAACAGCACACTGCGTATTTGTCAGAGAACGCAACTGTGAGCTCTCTGGCTCTGGGGACACATCATAAGTTCAGGTGAGGAAGACAATATCTATGGAGCTGTCCTCAACCCTTTCCTGCTTCACCACACATGAAAGATGGAACTCACCTACAGAGCACACTTCCATGGGCAAATGCAGGTTTTTGATAAAATCAAGAAAGAAAACACAACTACTCTAGTAAAACAAAGCACTGTAATAATAATTTATGATCTCAATGACTGTAAATGGTGCACCAAATAGTACATGGGATTTTGTCCATTTTACATTGGAGGAAACTGAAGCTCAGTAACAGTTACAGGGGCAAATGCCTGCTTTAATCCAGCAAGCTTTCTTATTTTGTCTATTGTCTCTCATCATTTCAGGCTATTTTATGGAAAAATTACATAGCCTGACATAAGCGGAGTAATCAAAGAGTCCAGTGTTGCTTTAGAATAGGAATCATACAAGAAGAAGGCTGTGCCATCCTTCCTGCAGAGACAGAAGTGGACCTGACTGCTTCTTACCTGTCATTCTAGACACCAAAGGGGACAAGTCTGGATACACTCCAGATGCAGACTGAGAGTGTATTCATGTAGGGAGGGCTTAAATTTGTTCATCTGTTTCTTTTCTAAAGTTGATAATAAAGTTCGGATGGCACTGAGAAACCATGGTAGAAAAAAAAAATTCAAACATATACCCCCAAATGAGAGGAGAGTTGGACAATTATTGGGAAAAAGTTGGATAAAGACACTTCACATGAACACATCTTGGATAATAAGGGATTCAAGAAGAGGACTGTGTGTTAACTGAATCTGGGACATCACCCCCTTTTTTACTTCCTTCTATAGCACTTATAGCATATCAGGTAAAAATGTTCTATTTTATTTACATACATTAAGTCACTTAATATTTCCAACAAACTTGTGAGTAAATCCTATGATTGTCTCCTTTTTACAAAGAAGAAATTTGGGGTACTGAGAGTTTATATAACTTGCTCAAGGTCATTATAGGTATTAAGGGCAGAAAAGGGGTTCAGACTCAGACAATGCCACCTCAATACATGTTCATCACTATTATTCTCTGCTTCATCCTTCTCCATTTGCTGCCCTTGGACTATCTCCACTTATTCATTTTGGCGTTGGGTTTGGATAGGCCACTCTCTGTATTAGAACAAAGAAGAGGAATCACTTCTTTCCACTCTCTGTCTTCCACTGGAAGAGGTTGGGAGGTCATTATAAATCAACAGGTGCCAGACCATTCATAGATTACAATGATAGAACCAAAAGAAAACACTGAATGCTTACCCTGGTAATTATGAAGATAAGTCCATTACAAAAACCAATCAATTAATCCTCTCAATAACCTTTGAAGGTAGATATCACTTTTACTCTCATTGTTTAAGTTATCAAATAAATGGCAAAAAGCTTGAAAACCAGACAGTCCTTCTCCAGTGCCTGTCATTGTTACAAGAATATGTGGGAAATCTTTGGTAACTTGCACTAGAAATTTAGATGTAAATAGATAACCTCAAGAATAAGGATGTAAATCTGGGTAATTTGCACCAGATGACACCAGATATAGTTCTCCAAATAATCACAACGTAAGTTACTGGTATTTTAGCCAATTATATCTTGCAAATTTCTGTATTAAATAAGTTTTTGTTAAATTACAGAATGATATTGGTAGAGCTGGAATAGGAAATGGCAACCCACCCAGTATTCTTGCGGGGAAAATCCCATGAACAGAGGATCCTGGCAGACTACAGTCCATAATATTGCAAAGAGTCAGATACAACTGAATGACTGAGCACACACGTACACACACACACACGTTGCAGAGCAGCAGGGGAGTAGAGCAAAGACTGCTTCCTCTGATATGATCTTTGTGTTCGGGGCCCTGAAAAGGTATCAGTGCAGCCAACTTTCTGCATCACTGTGTGCTGGCTACAGGAATGGAATGTAAGGAGAAAACCCTGGACCTCTATTCCAACCCAAACTGTTTCTGTTCAAAGGTATCTTGAAACAACAAGTGGCAAATATTAATGGCAGAAAGCAGAGGTGATGGTTCGGCTTTTAGGGCCGGCAAGAGCAAAGAAAGGAAGAACCTCTACTCAGGTTGACCTGACCGGAGATTCTGGCCCTCGCAGTAGCTTCTAATGTCAACTGTCATATTCTTCCTTTCTCTAAGGGCCTTCTTCTGGCCCTCAGTGTCCTATCCCCCTGGAGAACCTTCTCAGGCACCTTCTCACTCTGAATGCTAGTGACTGGGAGGCTGGAGAGCTCCTGATGCACTGTGTGCTTGGGGGCTGTGGTTTAGATTTGTGTCCTCAACATCCCAGAACACATTTATTTTTACTATAGAGACACTGGGACACCTAGTACTACACTCCATGCATCTAGCCAGGCTTTGGTGGCTAAAGACCTAAACTCTTAACCCTCGTTTATAAGCCTTTTTTTTCCCCATGAGAACATGCATTCTTTATTCTAAACAACTTCCTTTAAGAGAACATTTGGAAGACAACCTGTTCATAATTTGGGGACTCTCAGCCCAGTAAATCATTGCATTTTTCATGCTGTGTTCTGTTTTCTTATCACCAGAGTGTGGTAGTGTTTGTTCTCTCTCACTCTACCAGAGATCTTGGAGTACTGGGCTTGTCTTGGCTCCTGACTTGGGTCTTTCACAGGGGTCTCTGTAAAGAAAAACATAAGCTGCACTCCAGCCTCCTAGGTTTTTTTTTTCCTCTTCTTTTTCTGGGTATGAAAATATATAGTGTTTATAAATATATATTTTTTTAATTAGGCAATGATTACAGTAGTGTGATTTTTTTCGCCATGCATCAACATGAATCAGCATTAGATAAACAAAATATACAACTAGCATTTGAGGCTGAGCATAAAGTTTATCATAATGTTTTATTATATATGCAGTACCTGAAACTGGAATTGGCTTCTCTAAGCAAAAACTGTGATGGAGGAAGCAGCTATTTTGGAGCAGAAATGGCTCTGGCCTGGGTGTCAGATCTGCCCCTTGCCTCATTAGGCCAGCTATTGGGCTCTCCTGGTGATTGGTTTCATCATCTGTAAAATGGGAATAATTCTGTCCCATAGGATTAAATATTATATATCTCTGTCTAACTGGGCTTCTCTGGTAGCTCAGCTGGTAAAGAATCCACTTGCAATGCAGGAGACCCCTGCACCCAGGTTTGATTCCTGGGTCAGGAAGATCTGCTGGAGAAGGGGCACTCCAGTATTCTTGTGCTTCCGTGGTTGTTCAGCTGATAAACAAGCCTCCCGCAATGCAGGAGACCTGGGTTCGATCCCTGGGTTGGGATGATTCCCTGGAGAAAGGAACAGTTACCCACTCCAGTATTCTGGCTTGGAGAATTCCAAGATTGTATAGTCCATGGGCTTGCAAAGATTAGGCATTATCTATTAAACATTTCTATAGACTACTAAGTGAGTAAGAGCTCTTAAGATTGTGAAGTTGGATAAGTATAAACTCCAGTGAATTGGATCCAAAGAAACTATTTTCTGCTCTTCTTTTTCAACCCATTCTAGTACTCTTGCCTGGGAAATCTCATGGACAGAGGAGCCTGGTGGGCTACAGTCTATGGGGTCTGAAGGGTCAGACACGAGTTAGTGACTAAACAACGACAATGGGGAGCTTATCGACTCTTCTAATTTAATTTTTAATTAAGATATAGTTGATGTACAATATATGTTTCAAATGTATAACATAGTAATTCACAATTTTTAAAGACTATATTCTATTTATACTGCATTTTATTTATTATAAGATATAGGCTGTATTTGCTTATGTTGTACAAGATATACTTTTAGCTTATTTATGTTATATATCTTGCCTTTCCCCTCATTACCCCCCTGGAAATGCAAATATGTTTGACATTTCTGTCTTATATCTCATAAACACATGTGGGCAATCTCCCTCCTCCTTTCTCACAAAGCTCTCTCTCTCTCTCTCTCTCTCTCTCTCTCTCTCTCTCTTCAGAAAAGGCAAATAAAGTGCAGCCCCAAAGTGGAAGTAAAGGTTTGCAAAGCTTTAGGCGCAGTTTTGGAAAAAACACAAGTTGTTGATCATGTCATAAAAACCACATAGCAATAAAATTGCATCATAGGGATAGCAAAAGAACATCTGCTCCTTAAAAATCTCACCAGAGTGCAGAGTTCAGTTTGAGGCATCTCCTTTCAGAACAAATGAACAGCAATGAAAAGAACTCCAGGCAAGAGCAGCAAGATGATTAAGTCCATAGAAGAATCCGGTTATCTGGGTGGATTAAAGGAAATTGATAATTCATTGAAGCCATTGCCAAGATGAGGAATAATTATAGTCTACAAAAATTTCAAAGGTAGAAAAGCCAAGGGAGGAGAGGAACTATTTAACTTGATCAGAAGACAATACACTAAAATAGTCACAAAAGAGGGAAAAGGAATTTTCGTGAAATTATATTTGATGATTTGGAAGCTAATATGAAGAGTCCTTGAAGGATACAATATATTTAAAGAGTGGCAAGGTCTATGCATAGCAGTGAGATATAAAAATCTATTAAAAAGTCTTCCCTGGAAATCCCTGCCTCTAACTCATGGGAGAATCTTGTGTCTCAGAAACCTCCTTGGACATAAAGGCAGCAGATTTGATTATTCCGATACTCATTTGTTAAACTCTGTGTATTTAAAAGACAATTTTCCAGGAAGACAAATGGTTGAGAATCTTGAAGCCTCATTCTTACCAATGGAGGTCCAAATATGATAGCTCAGAGATATCATCTGGGGTATAGAAAATATTTATTCATTTATTTAACAAATATTTCCTGAATACCTATCAGGAACTAGGTAGAGTGCTAGGCACACACATGAGATTCAACACTCTAAGTTTTCTTCTCCCAGATCTGGTTCCACTAATTGATATTATATTTGCTTTTTTTTTTTTATGTTGTATCTACTACCCAAAAGTTATAGTGAGCTCCATGAAGGTAATGACAAGGACAGATAATGATTCTTCCATCACAACAGCCAGCCCCCTGCTCTGACTATACATATGAATACTGAATGCATCTACCCTTTGGCCAGCATCATGCCAAGATGATGGACAGGTGCCAAGAGGTATGGTTTCTAGAATGAAGTTATTCTTTGTACCTCAAAATGACCAATGCCAATCTTCTTTTAACCTCACAAACAAGTGACAAGATAATATCCATTTAAACATATAAATACATTTTTTATAGGATACATCATCAGTTTCAAAGCCAAACAGACAACTGAGACAATCCCAGGGTTATTCAGGTATAGTCATATCTAAATAATGAAGGACAGAGTCACTAGCCAGGCTGACATCAAGAGTGGGAGATAAATACTGATGACATTCTAAGCCAGAGTCACAGCAAAAGGTGATCGATTTCTCTTGTCCTCCTTCCCTTATTTTATGTCCGTAAGCCTGCTTTATTTCCAACAGTTGATCAACTGTAAACATCCATAATATGGTAAATATCAGAAAGGAGACACCGTTACTTCTGCCTTTTAGTCTAAAAGAGACCACCTAAGGAAGCTATTTTATTGGTACTTCCAGCCCTATGCCAAGTATCCACACATGTTCTACTATAGTATGTGTGCTTTAAATTACTTACTGAAATAGATATTTGTCTTTACAAAGAAATAATGGCTTCCTTGTGTCTCTCAGTAACAGGAAAAATTTCCATCCTTACTGGGGTAAGATTAAAAAGCTAATCAGCACTGCGGTCTCTCAAGAGTCTACAGATGTGCTCTCCCCAGATCCACAGTGTATTCGGATTACCTGGCGATATCTGAACTGGCTCTTCTGCTCTTCTTGTACGTTTATTTAACACTTCGCTCAGCTTTGTTTTTAAGTGATTCTGACAGCTCCTAACTAAGGAACAACACGCTCTGGCTAGTTGTCTCAGCCAAGAGTTTTAATGTTTTAAAAATAAGCTTGTATTCACTTTGGTTTTAACGTAGAGATGTCTGCAGATGGGAAGAGTTCCAAATGAAGAGCAAAGAGATGCCCTGGTGGAGAGTGGGCTACATTGGCAGAGCTGTAGTCTGCCCTGAGGTGAACTCAGCATCATCAGCTCCCCACCCTCCAACTAAAGCAAGGCAGCATTTGGCTTGGTAGTGATCCATTTACATATATTTGAAAAGTGAGCTTTTCATCACATCCATCGTTTTGATACTTCGGTGTTCGTATCTTGCTTGGCACATTGTAGGCATGAAACAAGAACTGGTGAATCACGTTGTTTTCCCCTCTATACCACAAGCAATTTGAGGGCAGGTCTATGGGCAGGACTGGTGTGGTCCTGGGCACTGCTGCAGGTCCTCAACTGAGACTTGCTGAGTGAGTGAAAGACTGACTTGTTTCCCATTCTACTCCATGCCAAGCCATTCACTGGGGGGAGGAGTAAACAGAGTTAACAAGAGATGAAAAGGATTGCTGAGCCACAGTGAGTGGTTGGGGAACACAAATTTGTGGCAGAGGCAATCAGCACATTTTCAAAAATAACACTAACAAAATTTGGCAACCTGGGACACAGAGACAGTGAGAAAGGTGGTAGGTGGGCACAGATCATGGGAAAGGGAGCATTTTTGCAAACTGGTGGATAGAGTCAGTATTTCCATGCCTCTTCTTTCATTTCTACTTTTCAGTGTTCTGGAGGGTGAACTGGCTTATCTTAGAATAATTATAAGAATGGAAGCGAGACCTCAGAGTCAGAGAAGCTCACAGAGAGTTTACAGATGACTTAGTTATTATCATGGCTATTGGTCCAAAACTGACTTTCATCTGTATTTCATTTTAGATTTGAGAGTTTCTGTCTCCCACCACCTCCTCAGTTTTCCTTTCCTTTTTCTTATTTGGAGGGTCACCATATAATTTTATCAATGAAACTAAGACAATTTTGAGAGGGAGAATGAAAGCTGTCGATGATGACATCCAGGGCTATATTATGACTTTTGTGATCATCGGTCAATTTTGCTTCTGTGGGTCCTTTCTTCCAGGAAATAAATGAACAAAGCCTCACTAAAGACTACATTTTACAACTCTGATAGTATGAAGATAAATATAATGCAGGCTGGATTCATCATAATATATTACTTTCATTATTATCATATTCACTTATTTTAAAAGAAATTAAAACACTTTCATGGATCCCTAATATTATGATCGACCCTAGCACTGTGCCTGACAGAGAACTCAGCTCTGTTTAAGATTTCAGAAGTGAAATGGATCTGTCCTAGGTATGGTCACCCTGAAGGTCATAAGAATTCTATTAATAAATTAATAAATGCTGCACTCAGCAGGACTCAGGTTGCCTCTGGCTTAGCTTCGGACCTGTTCAGAAAATAACAAATTTAAACTCATCAAGATGTATACATTGCGTGCTCAGTCCCTTCAGTTGTGTCTGACTCTGTGACCCCCTGGACTGTAGCCTACCAGGCTCTTCTGTCCATTGGATTCTCCAGGCAAGAATACTGGAGTGAGTTACCATGTCCTCCTCCAGGGGATCTTCCCAACCTGGGGATTGACCCATGTCTCCTGAGACTCATGCATCGCAGGCAGATTCTTTACCCACTGAGCCACCTGGGAAACCCATGTATACATTAAATGTGTAAGTTTCTGAATATCAATGATACCTCCATAAAGCTAAAAAATATAATGAATTATCTGAAGTATTATAATAGCATTGTTGAAGTAGAAAAAATAAACTAGCAGGTAAGTGGATATGCTTGTTTAAAGCAGAGACTGAGTATATCTTGCCACTTTTGTACAATTTTCTTAACGCTCTCAACTCTTATGGTCTTGATATTAATGCACTTCTTGCATCTTTCTGCTTATACCAGTTTTGATTCGCCTTCTTTTAAGACTGACTCAGCTTTAATAATCCACATTTCAGAGCTCCTCTTGCTCACTACAACCACCTTACCTTCTAGCTAATTCATTCTTTAGATTTCCTGTGTCTATTTTTCATTTATAATGGCCACTGTATACTCAGTCTCAATTATCTCAGTTCTTCACCCTACCTTCAGCTTCAGGGGCCTTCCCCAGGCCTCAGGACTCTAGTTAGTTATTTTCATGTGATCCTTTCTAACACGCTAGTAACACTCCTTGTAGTATCCTAAAGTACTGTCATATTCCCAACGCAAGTTACTTTACCATTTGTAGGCTATTCACTCATTCCCAAGCTGCCAAGCTTTGCCAGAAAAGCTTATGAGAAAGTTGCCATTGGGTCTGCTAAACTCTGTTTCCTAGCTTCACTTTTAAGCATTTATTCCTCATGATCTTATTATCTTATGCCTCTCTGAACTATATATCCTGTTCTTCTCAGGGGAAAAAAAAGTGTTCTAACATTTTTTTACATTTTTTTTTATGCCTCATTCTCAACCATGCTGTCCTCACTCTGAACAGATGACCTTCCTTCCTACTTTACTGAAAAAGCAGAGGCCATCTGGTACAACCTCCATAATCTTTCCTCCTCTCCATCTGTCACCATGCTTCATTCTCTGCAACTTTCTCTGATATCTTCATCTTCCCTTCTCTTCCCTCCTGTTTCCATCTCCTTTCCAAAAGAAGTCCTAGGTTTTTAAAAATAATAACTATTGTGTGTAAAGCACTAAGCTAGACTTACTATGTACTTCATGCAAAGCCTCTCATTGACATCTAAAAGTAGATTTCTTTCAGGCACCACTGAGACTTAAAAGCAAATACCCCAAGGTCACCAAGCATCATGGGGCTCTTTATTTCTTACTTCTTGGTTTCTCTAGGATCTGCAGGATACACCTCTCCCTTCTGTTCCAGGTTTGGTCTTTTTCTCTTATTATTTTTGTTTACATAAACATACACAAAAACATGTGTGTGTGTGCTCAGTCACTCAGTCATGTCTGACTCTTTGCAACCCCATGGTCTAGGGCCAACCAGGCTCCTCTGTCCATGGGATTTTCCCCAGGCATGGATACTGGAGTGGGCTGCCATGCCCTCCTTCAAAGGATCTTCCCTACCCAGGGACTGAACATCCATTTCCTGCATTGCACGTGATTTCCTTACCACTGAGCCACCTGGGAAGCCCTAATTTTCTAAACAAAATTCTAACATAAAGAACATAGATAAGTTATTTTGAAAAAGTACTAGAGCAAGAATATCATTCTGTCACACTCATTTATTTAGTTATTGGGGAAATTTTAAGAAGCTTCCTAAAGTCTACCATTTCAGAAACTGTTTGCTCCTTATGGTCAAAAATATCTTTCTAAACCTAACTGATTACTAGATGTTTATGAGTCTTAAAATTAGCAGGGCCTATTCAATTGATGTATAATTTACATAAAATAAAATGCACCCATTTAATGTGAACAGTTTGAAGAGTTTTGCTATATGTGTACATTTATCACAGTCAAAATATAGAAAACTTCTGTCACTTAAGTAAGATCCCTTATGCCTATTTGCAGTCAATATCTGTCCTCACTCACTCAACTGGCCCAGTTTCCATGCAACCACTAATCTGCTCTCAGTTTCTTTAGATTATTTTTTCCTGTCCCAGAATTTCATATAAAATAAATTCTACAACATATAACCCTTTGCTTCTGTAACATAGCATAATATTTGTGTTGAGTATATCAGTAACCTTTCTTTTTATTGTTGAATAGTACTCCCTTGAATGGAAAGCACACAATGGTTTATACATTCAACTGTGAATTGACATGTGGACTATTTCCAGTTTTAAGGAATTATGAAGAAATTTGCTATGACTATTCAATTACAAGTCTTTTGTAGAAATATATTTCATTTCTCTTAGGTGAGCAATTTCAAAAGAATCATTTGATCACAGAGTTAAGTGTATGCTTAGTTTTATAATAAACAATTGAGCTACTTTTCAAAATGGTTGCACAGTTTTATTTGACCATTAGCAATAAGAGTTTCAGTCTAGTATTCCACACCCTCATCAATTGGTATTGTCAACCTTTTAAATTTTAGCCATTGTAACAGATGTATACAGGTATCAGTTATGGTTTTATGTTTCTTTGATAGCCAATGATACTGACCATTTTGCATGTGCTTATTGGCCATTTGCACATTTTTTAAAGATTTTTTTATGTGTGTCATTACTAAAGTCTTCATTGAATCTGTTTTGCCCTCAATTCACATGCTAGCAAAGTAGTATTCAAAATCCTTCAAGGTGGCTTCAAAAGTATTTGAACCAAGAACTTTCAGATGTACAAGCTGGATTTAGAAAAGGCAGAAGAACTAGAGATCAAATTGCCAACATCCACTGGATCACAGAAAAAGCAAGATAAATCCAGAAAAATATCTACTTCTGCTTCCCTGACTACAAAGCCTTTGACTGTGTGGATAACAACAAACTATGGAAAATTCTTAAAGAGAATTTGGGATGGGAATACCAGACCAACTTACCTGTGTCCTGAGAAATGTGTATGTGGGACAAGAAGCAACAATTAGAAGAGGACATGGTTCAAAACTGGGAAAGGAACATATCAAGGCTGTATATTGTCACCCTGCTCATTTAACTTATATGCAGAGTACATCATGCAAAATGCCAGGCTGGATGAATCACAAGCTGGAATCAAGATTGCCAGGAGAAATATCAACAACTTCAGATATACAGATGACACCATTCTCAAGGCAGGAAGCAAAGAGAAACTGAAGAGCCTCTTGATGGAGGTGAAAGATAAGGGTGAAAAAGATGGCTTAAAACTCAACATTCAAAAAACTAAGATCATGGCATCTGGCTCCATCAGTCCATGGCAAATAGATGGGGAAACAATGGAAACAGTGACAGACTTTATTTTCTTGGGCTCCAAAATCATTGTGGATGGTGACTGCAGCCATGAAATTAAAAGATGTTTGCTCCTTAGAAGGAAAGCCATGACAAACCTAGACAGTGTATTCAAAGGCAGAGACATCACTTTGTGACAAAAGTCTATATAGTCAATGGTTTTTCCAGTAGTCATGCACAGACATGAGAGTTGGACCATAAAGAAGCTGAGCACTGTAGAATTGATGTTTTTGAATTGTGGTGCTGAAGACGACTCTGAGAGACCTTTGGAAAGCAAGGAGATCCAACCAGTCAATCCTAAAGAAAATCAACCCTGAATATTCACTGGAAGGACTGATGCTGAAGCTCCAATACTTTGGCCACCTGATAGGAAGAATTGACTCACTGGAAAAGACCCTGATGCTGGGAAAGATTGAGGGCAGGAGGTGAAGGGGGCAACAGAGGATGAGATTGTTGGATGGCATCATTGACTCAATGGACATGAGTTTAGCAAACTCCAGGAGATAGTGAAGGACAGGGAAGCCTGGCAGGCTGCAGTCCATGTGGTTGCAGAGTCCAATAGGACTTAGCAACTGAACAACAATATTGAATTTGTTACAATATTGTTTCGGTTTTCTGTTTTGTGGATTTTTTGGATGTGGGCATATNTTGTTGGATGGCATCATTGACTCAATGGACATGAGTTTAGCAAACTCCAGGAGATAGTGAAGGACAGGGAAGCCTGGCAGGCTGCAGTCCATGTGGTTGCAGAGTCCAATAGGACTTAGCAACTGAACAACAATATTGAATTTGTTACAATATTGTTTCGGTTTTCTGTTTTGTGGATTTTTTGGATGTGGGCATATGGGATCTTAACTCTTTGACCAGGGATCAAATGAGCACCCCTGCATTGGAAAATGAAGTCTTAACCATTGGACCACCAGAAATTCCTGCACATTTTCTTTTGCTAAGTATTTGATCAAATATTTTGCCCAGTTTTTACACTGGTTAGTTTGTCTTATAACTGAGTTGGAAGATCACTTTATACATTTTTGATACAAATTAATTTTTGAGATATATGTATTACAAGTATTTTTCAGTCTGTTTGCTGGCTTATGTTCTTAATGGTGCTTTTCAAATGACAAAGCTTAAGTTATTATGAAGTCCAATTAATCTTGGTTTCTTTTTTGGTGATTTTGTGTATTTTGTATGTTTGTGTATGTGTGTTCATGTGTGTATGTGTCCCTCCTATTGAGATAGTCTCTTTTTCATTGAATTATAATTGATGTACAATGTTATATTAGTTTCAGGTATACTACATAATGATTTGACATGTGCATACGTTATGAAATGATCACCACAATAAGTCTAATAACCAGCTGTCCCCATACAAATTATTGTGATATTACTGACCATATGGTCATATAATGGAATAAGGTATATTCCTTACTGATAATATTCCTTATTATTTCCCGGTTACTTATTTATTGTATAACTGGAAACTTGTACCTCTCAGTCCTATTCAGCTATTTCACCCACCTCCAACCATTCCTTCTGGCACAACCCATTTGTTCTATGTATCTAAGAGTCTGTTTTCATTTTGTTTGTTGGTTTGGTCTGCTTTGTTTTAGGTTCTAAACATAATCAAGAGCATGCATTTGTCTTTCACTGTCTGACTTATTTCACTTAGGATAATACCCTCAAGATTCACCTGTGTTGTTACTACAAATGGCAAGATTTCATTTTTTTTTNCCTTGGAAGGAAAGTTATGACCAACCTAGATAGCATATTGATAAGCAGAGATATTACTTTGCCAACAAATGTCCGTCTAGTCAAGGCTATAGTTTTTCCTGTGGTCATATATGGATGTGAGAGTTGGACTGTGAAGAAAGCTGAGCACAGAAGAATTGATGCTTTTGAATTATGGTGTTGGAGAAGACTCTTGAGAGTCACTTGGACTGTAAGGAAATCCAACCAGTCCATCCTAAAGGAAATCAGTCCCAGGTGTTCATTGGAAGGACTGATGCTGAAGCTGAAACTCCAGTATTTTGGCCACCTCTTGTGAAGAATTGACTCATTGGCAAAGACCCTGATGCTGGGAGGGATTGGGGGCAGGAGGAGAGGGGAGAAGGGGATGACAGAGGATGAGATGGCTGGATGGCATCACTGACTCGATGGGCATGAGTCTGAGTGAACTCCAGGAGTTGGTGATGGACAGGGAGGCCTTTGGTGCTGCAGTTCATGGGGCCGCAAAGAGTCGGACATGACTGAGGGACTGAACTGAGCTGAACTGATACATTTTTAATTTGCCACAGTGTACATTCAAATATTATACCCTTTTAAGTACAGTATAAAAAATTACAATATTTTTCTATCCTCCTTGTACTATTTTGTCTTGTCATGTAGTTAATTTCTACACATTTATAATTCCCAATTACTCTATTACTTTTTCATTAAAAAAATTGTGGTTTAAATAAATAAAAGAAAAAGTCTTTAATAGTTACTGTAACATTTTAATTCCCAATCTTCCTAATTCATTCTTAAGGATTTTTTTTTTCTGGCACTACTTTTTCTTTTGCTTGAAGTACTTCCTTCAAAATACTTTTGCTACAAGTTACATGGTAATGAATTATTTTCCTGTTTTTTGACTGAAAAATCTTTATTTAATTTTTAATGTTTGTTAGGTTTAGAATTTTACATTGACATTTTTTCTGTTCTTCATTTAAAATATTGTTCCATGCTTTCTTTTATTTCTTCTAAAGAAAATTTAGCCCTTATATTTATCTTTGTTGCCAGTATTTATTGAGTATTTTATATTGTAGCTCCTTTTAAATTTTTAATTTTATTTGATTATGATGTGTCTAGATATGATTTTGTGTTTATCTTTCTTGGGATTCATTGAGCTACTTAAATCTTTCAGTTGATATTGTTTACATCAATTCTGAACAATTTTCTGTCATTTCATCACTAGCTTTTCATCCTCTTTTTGTGACTATGCTGCTGCTGCTGCTAAGTCGCTTCAGTCGTGTCCGACTCTGTGCGACCCCATAGACGGCAGCCCACCAGGCTCCGCCGCCCCTGGGATTCTCCAGGCAAGAACACTGGAGTGGGTTGCCATTTTGTTC
The DNA here is from genome assembly GCA_006410615.1 of Neotragus moschatus. NCBI lineage: Eukaryota > Metazoa > Chordata > Mammalia > Artiodactyla > Bovidae > Neotragus > Neotragus moschatus. The sequence goes on along the minus strand of SJYA01001618.1, from coordinate 876,041 downwards.
TCCAATGCATGAAAGTGATGAGTGAAAATGAAGTCCCTCAGTCATGTCTGACTCTTAGCGACCCCATGGACTGCAGCCTACCAGGCTCCTCCGTCCATGGGATTTTCCAGGCAAGAGTACTGGAGTGGGGTGCCATTGTCTTCTCCATTTGGTGACTATAATACTCCTTATATCAGAACACTTTCAAATGACCCACAGATCACTCATTCCACCTTGTGTGTCTTCTTAAACTGTGTTTTCTTCTATGTTTAGTTTACCTATTGCTGTGTCATCAAATTCACTGTTGTTTCCTTCTTCAGTGACAAGTGTGTTTTAAACTTAGATTTTCCAGGCAAGCATACCAGAGTGGGTTGCTGTTTCCTTCTCCAGGGGATCTTCCTGACCCAGGGATCAAACCCAGGTCTCCCAAATAGCAGGCAGACGCTTTACCTTCTGAGCCACCAGGGAAGCTCACCACTCCACTATATACATTACAGCTCTAGACCTTTTATTCGGTTCTTCTTGTATCTTCCGCATTTTCTCATTATGTTTTTCCTTTAACATTCAGTTATATTTTTAAAACGATTTTAAATTATCTGATAATTCGTCATTTTATAAATTCTGGACCTTTTATATTACTTGATTTTTCTCTTGATTCTGGGTTCTATTTTCCTGCTAACTAACATGTTTAACTGAATGTTGAAGATTGCTATTTTTATTATTTTAGTGTATAGATTGTATTGTTATCTTTTCTAAAAATATTATTTCATTTTGGGAGGGTGCTAATTTAAGGTAGGGGCTTCCCGGGTGGCTCAGGGTAAACAACCTGCCTGTCAATGCAGGAGATGCAGGTTTGATCCCTGGTCTGGGAAGATCCCCTAGAGAAGGCGATTCAAGGCTTTATGACAGAAACTGAAACTCAACAAATACGCCCATTGTAAACAACTAAAACACTGAACAAAGTACACACAATAACTGTTTTCAGACGTTGCATAATAGGCAATTCAAGACTGTGATATTCCTTGAGAGAAAGAGAACCACATGAACAGAGGAGCCTGGTGGGCCACAGTCCATGCGGTCACAAAGAGTTAGACCAAACTTAGTGACTGAACAAAAAAATTTAAGGTATTTTTTTAAAAAAATCAGCTTGATCCTTTCAAAGTTTGACTTGGAGCTGTCTTATGAAAGATCTAAAGAAATGTTTAGTAGAGTGTCAGCTTATGGGCTACCTTCTCTGACATCTCTGCTGTGCCGATTTCAATGCCTTTCAACTTTTGACCCAAGACTTCCATTCCAATATCATCATCCATTGTCCTTTTGGATGCACATTGTGCTCCAATCAACAAAGTTCCTTGTTTTTCTTATTCTATTTGTCCCCTTTGTCTAAAATGTTCAAGTTTTTATTTCTCTGCCTTTTAAAAACTGTATCATTCTTTCCATACATATATGAATTTTTGGTTGATAAACTACATCAGGAGTAACTCTTTCCTTCTCTGCTTCTAAGCTTTTTGGTTTGATTCTATCTTAATTTATCATATTTTATATTCAGTTTAGTCACTTATTCACGTCCAACTCCTTGCAACCCCATGGACTGCAGCATGCCAGGCTTCCCTGTCCATCACCAATTCCCAAAGCTTGCTCAAACTCATATCCATCAAGTCAGTGATGCCATCCAACCATCTCGTCCCCTGTCATCCCTTTCATCTCCTGCCTTCAATCTTTCCCAGCATCAGGGTCTTTTCCAACGAGTCAGTTCTTTGCATCAGGTGGACAAAGTATTGGAGTTTCAGCTACAGCATCAGTCCTTCCAATGAGTATTCAGGACTAATTTCCTTTAATATTGACTGGTTTGATCTCTGTGCAGTCCAAGGGACTCTCAAGAGTCTTCTCCAACACCACAGTTCAAAAGCATCAATTCTTCGGTGCTCAGCTTTCTTCACAGTCCAGCTCTCACATCCATACATGACTACTGGTAAAACCATAGCTTTGAATAGACAGACCTTTGTCAGCAAAGTAATGTCTCTGCTTTTTAATATTCTGTCTAGGTTGGTCATAGCTTTTCTTCCAAGGAGCAAGCATCTTTTAATTTCATGGCTGCAGTCACCATCTGCAGTGATTTTGGAGCCCAAGAAAATAAAGTCTCTCACTGTTTCCACTGTTTCACCATCTATTTCCCATGAAGTGATGGGACCAGAGGCCATGATCTTGGTTTTCTGAATGTTGAGTTTTAAGCCAACTATTTCACTCTTGTTTCTCACTTTTATCAAGAGACTGTTTAGTTCTTCTTTGCTTTCTGCCATAAGGGTGGTATCATCTGTGTATCTGAGGTTATAGGTATATCTCCTGGAAATCTTGATTCCAGCCTGTGCTTCATCCAGCCTGGCATTTTGCATGATATACTATGCATATAAGTTAAATAAGCAGAGTGACAATGCATATATGTTTTACACTATTCAATTCAGTTCAGTTGCTCAGTCGTGTCTGACTCTTTGCCACTCCATAGACTGCAGCACGCCAGGCCTCCCTGTCCATCACCAACTCCCAGAGTTTATCCAAGCTCATGTCCATTGAGTCGGTGATGTCATCAAACCATCTCATTCTCTTTCATTTCCTTCTTCTCCTGCCTTCAATCTTTCCCGGCATCAGGGTCTTTTCAAATGAGTCAGAGCTTTGCATCAGGTGGCCAAAGCATTGAAGTTTCAGCTTCAACATCAGTCCTTCCAATGAACACTCAGGACTAATCTCCTTTAGGATGGACTGACTTATTGTTCAATCATTTTGTCTTTCTTAGACTTAGCTCACTCATCTTTAAAATAAAGGTGGCTAGATTTCTCAGATAACTTGTTGGATTAGTCTATTATAATGATATATAATGGCTGTGAAAAATTATTATTGTCATTCTTGATGATAACTGGTAATATCCTTAATTGGCAGCATCTGATTGCCAGACTTCTGTAATCCTTTATATTTTGACTATGCTCTTTAAGTATTATGACCCTTTTCTTTGTCCACTGTAAACCTCCAAGTTCACATTTAATCCATGTATTCTCTATGCACGAGAAAATTGTGAACAAGTACAATCATTCAGGTCATGTGCCAAAACATATATTTCTCAAGTATTTTGCTACGTGAGTTGAAACTATATTTTTGTCTTGAATTATTTTGATATTTACCTTGTTTAAACTTTTTTCATACAGATGTGGATTACTTAGCTAAACAATCTGAGCTATTAGTTAATACACATTTATCAAGCACCTATTATGTTTCCAATAACATATTAGGCACTTTAGACCAAATACTAACCTTAACTTTGATGCTAACATTTACTGATAATAGACTCTGGTCCCAGCATTGGGCTTAAGGCTTTTACATATATGAACTCTTTACTCTTCCAAGAAAAAGATGGTTATAAAAGCTATTTTACCCACATTTCTTATCTAATAAAAAGAACAAAGAGTTACTGACGTTAAGCAACCTGCTCAATATTATACTCTCAATCTCATTGTACATTAGAATTACCTGGGTAGCTTTTAATAAATTGCCACATCCTTTTGCACTCTGGGCTTCCCTGGTGGCTCAGTGGTAAAGAATCTGCCTGCAGTGCAGGAGACTTAGGTTCAATTGCTGGGTTGGGAAGATTCCCTGGAGAAGGGAATGGCTACCCACTTCAGTATTCTTGCTTAGAGAATCCCATGGATAAAAGAGCCTGGCAGACTATAGTCCATGGAGACAAAAAGAGTCGGACACAACTGAGCGACTAATATTTTCAGTTTTATTTTTTCACCTGTACCCCAGATGCTTTAACTCAGAACTTCTGAGTATGTAGCCCAGGAATCAGTTTATATTATAAAGTATCCTTCCAGGTGATTTGAGTATGTAGCCAGGTTTGAGAATCATAACTCTCGAGCTTCTATTTTATCCTTCATAAGAGTTTATAAAAGACTCTTCCTGAATAATAGGAGTTTGAAAGTTAATTGGATAAACATACATAGATGAAAACAATAAATAACTAGTACAAAGGAACTAGAAGGTTGCAAAAGCAAGCACTGAATTATATAGCGTACTCTTAAGCAGCAGAATTTGAGAGAATGTAGCTCAATTATAATTCTTAAGTGTGAAAAGTGTTTGAATATAAAGAACAACCAAATGCTTTCTCTCTAACAGAATAGGAGATGCTTTTAAATTGCAGACAAAATCGTGTCTAGTTTAAGAAAGGGTTTCAACATTCATTTGGACTGAGGGGCATAGGTTGTCTTGAAGACTTTTAACATTGGGTGTTTTTTAAAATAATTCCACTCAAAGGCAGGGCATTGGACTGAGTGACCCCCTCATGGCCTCTCTCAGCCCAGGAATTTTGTGACATGCATTGGAATGCAAGACAGCTCATCACTGTAAAGAAAATGAAACAGCTATTGTATCTTGATAACCCAGACTGCTTGGCTCCTCCAGCCATCTCTACAAAGTTGCCCTAAGCCATCACGGCACCTTTCAGTTCTGGTCCCCAACAGCGAAATTCTGAAGAACAATAGTGTAATATCTGAGACTAACAATTCACCCTACCCAGTACTCATCTTAGCAAAACCACCTAAGTATTCAACATTTTTACAAGTTTGCACTCCATCAGAAAAAATAAGTTAGACCAAGGAGGCTAAGTAATCAGTGTCCCACAGATGGGTTTTAAATAAGTGGTGTGGATTTCATGGACTGTATCCAGCCCAGTGGGATTAAAGGAAGTGTTACTATGGATAAAAACAAGGAGCACCCTTGGCATCTTGAACGTAAGTGGTGAAAGGGCAGAGCTTCATGATGCTCTTCATTGTCTCCACTATTGACCCCATTGTGAGGGTGTGATGCTTACTCNTGATGCCATCCAACCATCTCGTCCCCTGTCATCCCTTTCATCTCCTGCCTTCAATCTTTCCCAGCATCAGGGTCTTTTCCAACGAGTCAGTTCTTTGCATCAGGTGGACAAAGTATTGGAGTTTCAGCTACAGCATCAGTCCTTCCAATGAGTATTCAGGACTAATTTCCTTTAATATTGACTGGTTTGATCTCTGTGCAGTCCAAGGGACTCTCAAGAGTCTTCTCCAACACCACAGTTCAAAAGCATCAATTCTTCGGTGCTCAGCTTTCTTCACAGTCCAGCTCTCACATCCATACATGACTACTGGTAAAACCATAGCTTTGAATAGACAGACCTTTGTCAGCAAAGTAATGTCTCTGCTTTTTAATATTCTGTCTAGGTTGGTCATAGCTTTTCTTCCAAGGAGCAAGCATCTTTTAATTTCATGGCTGCAGTCACCATCTGCAGTGATTTTGGAGCCCAAGAAAATAAAGTCTCTCACTGTTTCCACTGTTTCACCATCTATTTCCCATGAAGTGATGGGACCAGAGGCCATGATCTTGGTTTTCTGAATGTTGAGTTTTAAGCCAACTATTTCACTCTTGTTTCTCACTTTTATCAAGAGACTGTTTAGTTCTTCTTTGCTTTCTGCCATAAGGGTGGTATCATCTGTGTATCTGAGGTTATAGGTATATCTCCTGGAAATCTTGATTCCAGCCTGTGCTTCATCCAGCCTGGCATTTTGCATGATATACTATGCATATAAGTTAAATAAGCAGAGTGACAATGCATATATGTTTTACACTATTCAATTCAGTTCAGTTGCTCAGTCGTGTCTGACTCTTTGCCACTCCATAGACTGCAGCACGCCAGGCCTCCCTGTCCATCACCAACTCCCAGAGTTTATCCAAGCTCATGTCCATTGAGTCGGTGATGTCATCAAACCATCTCATTCTCTTTCATTTCCTTCTTCTCCTGCCTTCAATCTTTCCCGGCATCAGGGTCTTTTCAAATGAGTCAGAGCTTTGCATCAGGTGGCCAAAGCATTGAAGTTTCAGCTTCAACATCAGTCCTTCCAATGAACACTCAGGACTAATCTCCTTTAGGATGGACTGACTTATTGTTCAATCATTTTGTCTTTCTTAGACTTAGCTCACTCATCTTTAAAATAAAGGTGGCTAGATTTCTCAGATAACTTGTTGGATTAGTCTATTATAATGATATATAATGGCTGTGAAAAATTATTATTGTCATTCTTGATGATAACTGGTAATATCCTTAATTGGCAGCATCTGATTGCCAGACTTCTGTAATCCTTTATATTTTGACTATGCTCTTTAAGTATTATGACCCTTTTCTTTGTCCACTGTAAACCTCCAAGTTCACATTTAATCCATGTATTCTCTATGCACGAGAAAATTGTGAACAAGTACAATCATTCAGGTCATGTGCCAAAACATATATTTCTCAAGTATTTTGCTACGTGAGTTGAAACTATATTTTTGTCTTGAATTATTTTGATATTTACCTTGTTTAAACTTTTTTCATACAGATGTGGATTACTTAGCTAAACAATCTGAGCTATTAGTTAATACACATTTATCAAGCACCTATTATGTTTCCAATAACATATTAGGCACTTTAGACCAAATACTAACCTTAACTTTGATGCTAACATTTACTGATAATAGACTCTGGTCCCAGCATTGGGCTTAAGGCTTTTACATATATGAACTCTTTACTCTTCCAAGAAAAAGATGGTTATAAAAGCTATTTTACCCACATTTCTTATCTAATAAAAAGAACAAAGAGTTACTGACGTTAAGCAACCTGCTCAATATTATACTCTCAATCTCATTGTACATTAGAATTACCTGGGTAGCTTTTAATAAATTGCCACATCCTTTTGCACTCTGGGCTTCCCTGGTGGCTCAGTGGTAAAGAATCTGCCTGCAGTGCAGGAGACTTAGGTTCAATTGCTGGGTTGGGAAGATTCCCTGGAGAAGGGAATGGCTACCCACTTCAGTATTCTTGCTTAGAGAATCCCATGGATAAAAGAGCCTGGCAGACTATAGTCCATGGAGACAAAAAGAGTCGGACACAACTGAGCGACTAATATTTTCAGTTTTATTTTTTCACCTGTACCCCAGATGCTTTAACTCAGAACTTCTGAGTATGTAGCCCAGGAATCAGTTTATATTATAAAGTATCCTTCCAGGTGATTTGAGTATGTAGCCAGGTTTGAGAATCATAACTCTCGAGCTTCTATTTTATCCTTCATAAGAGTTTATAAAAGACTCTTCCTGAATAATAGGAGTTTGAAAGTTAATTGGATAAACATACATAGATGAAAACAATAAATAACTAGTACAAAGGAACTAGAAGGTTGCAAAAGCAAGCACTGAATTATATAGCGTACTCTTAAGCAGCAGAATTTGAGAGAATGTAGCTCAATTATAATTCTTAAGTGTGAAAAGTGTTTGAATATAAAGAACAACCAAATGCTTTCTCTCTAACAGAATAGGAGATGCTTTTAAATTGCAGACAAAATCGTGTCTAGTTTAAGAAAGGGTTTCAACATTCATTTGGACTGAGGGGCATAGGTTGTCTTGAAGACTTTTAACATTGGGTGTTTTTTAAAATAATTCCACTCAAAGGCAGGGCATTGGACTGAGTGACCCCCTCATGGCCTCTCTCAGCCCAGGAATTTTGTGACATGCATTGGAATGCAAGACAGCTCATCACTGTAAAGAAAATGAAACAGCTATTGTATCTTGATAACCCAGACTGCTTGGCTCCTCCAGCCATCTCTACAAAGTTGCCCTAAGCCATCACGGCACCTTTCAGTTCTGGTCCCCAACAGCGAAATTCTGAAGAACAATAGTGTAATATCTGAGACTAACAATTCACCCTACCCAGTACTCATCTTAGCAAAACCACCTAAGTATTCAACATTTTTACAAGTTTGCACTCCATCAGAAAAAATAAGTTAGACCAAGGAGGCTAAGTAATCAGTGTCCCACAGATGGGTTTTAAATAAGTGGTGTGGATTTCATGGACTGTATCCAGCCCAGTGGGATTAAAGGAAGTGTTACTATGGATAAAAACAAGGAGCACCCTTGGCATCTTGAACGTAAGTGGTGAAAGGGCAGAGCTTCATGATGCTCTTCATTGTCTCCACTATTGACCCCATTGTGAGGGTGTGATGCTTACTCCATGCCACACTTCTCTCATGCTCACTTCTGTCCTCTCCTTTTTAAGAACAGGCCACCTAGTGCCTAATGTGCTAGGAATACACAGGAAGGGTGACAATGACTGCCGAAGGAAGGCATGGGAGGCAGAAGATGAGGAATATGTATAGGAAATGACTGTAGACACATCTGATCAAAATGTAAAATCTGACATTTATCTGTTTGCAATACGGCAGAAAGGTGGTCTTGCCAACAACGGATGGACCAGGAAGCAGTGGTTTTGCTATTAAGGGTAAATAAAATGAGGGTAAAATTTTAAGTTGAGGAATTTTTCTGTTGCTAGAAGGCAAATTACTACATGCAGTAGTACAAAAGAACAGGGGTAAACAATACAATATGCTGTGAATTGCGAATGCATGTGTGGTAATGTCATGAATATATTAACTTCCTTCATTGTCAACGCAAGTGACAGAGGCTGCCTGAAATTCAGAGAGGAGCCGGCTGTCACTCTGCAGCTCAGACACTTGGAGTCACATCTCTCCTAATAACAAAGTCTATTCTGTTTACATTTGACATGGTGAGCCAGGGGTGGTGGATTGTTTTTTTAATAGGAAAATGAATGAAGGTGTGAATGAATGAAGGAGTGAATGAGAAGATGGAGTCTCTCTCTACCCAGTCCATCCTGAAGCCATCAGTCTTCCCTGTTTGGATGAAAACAAATCATCTCTGACAGGAGCACATTTAGATGAATTTTTAAATATTTCTGGCAATGGGTTGTATTTATTTATTTTAACTATGTCAACATACTGCACATTTCTGAGCCTGGGTCCCAGTGGTGTTTAATAAAAGAAACCTGCAAAGCACTACAGTGTCAGAATCAGGGAGGGAGGAGACTATACAAACAAATGGAGGGATGGTATTTGAGGATGATGCCAGTGAGGGCTGGTGACAGGTTAACATTAGTTCTGGTTGGGTTGGGGGGTCTGACTAGCTGGCTGTTTCCCCATCCTAAATGTGTAACTGAGGTAGGAAGGTAAATATCCCATTGTGCTTAATAGCAGGATCCAGAGAAATGTTCTCAGAGTGAGGGAGGGAAAAGAGCCGGAGGCAGATTATTAGGCTGGAATTAAAATGCAGACGAGATTCATTAAATTGTTGACCCTCCTCCCCACTCCAAAAAAAAAAAAAAAAATCAGGTTGCCATCTTAAATTGACAGCATTAGAGAGGAATTATGTGCACTGATTAATAAGTGAATGTTTTTACCATTATGATCGCAGCACCTGCTAGTTATGTCGACATTGAAGAGGCTCTCAAACTACAGTGTTTCCAATAATAAAGGTACCATCAGTTGAAAGTTGTGCACACGTGTCAGTACAGGGACACATCATTTTCTTATGCAGTAGTGATGTTTAAAAATATTGCCACAATTTCTCTTGCTAGTTTCCTCTGCACCCTTCCCCCAATTCCTACCTATATATTGTGAGCAAAAGCACATCATTGACTGGCATCAGTAAAGCAAAGGAAATTTAGGGTCAAATCAGAAAATGCCAAAGAGAGTGAATTCCAGAGCAAGACTAACATGCAGCTTACCATTTAGGGCCACATGATATGAAGTGATTTCAAAACATGTGTTATTCTTTCCAGGTTCCAAGAAAAATGGCAATTTTATCCAATTTGGGTGTTTGCCAAAGGTGCCATTTCACCAAATGTAGCTACGGTCATAAAAAAAAGGAAGCTTCAGAGTAGATTAACTGGCTTTGCTGTACTATAATGGTGTTTTAAATGAGCAATTTGAGACAATTAACCTGGAACAGGCACTTCTGAGAGCTTTATCCCTTTAACAGTTTTGGTTCTTCAAACAAGAACAGAGAAAATGAAAATTGGCTTCTTCTCATCATGGAATCTTCTGTATAACTTTGTGAATATACATATGATCCATAAGGAGCGTGTAATGGGAAATCTAAACTATGTAATTTGGAGATGTAATACTCCATCAACCAAATAAAATCATCTAAAAAATTAATGGGTATTTATGTGGCTGACTTAAGATAAAAATATTCTCCATCTTTTGGTAACACTTAATAACTCTTTCCTTAGATACAAAACACATATTTTTCATCTATGTACTTATTATTTACTGTAAAGTATGGGCGGGATAAGATCATTTTAAATTATATGGAATTATTAAAATATTAAAATGCTTTCACACACTATCTAGAGATATGGTTCTCTCATTATATTTAAAAATAGCTAGGCAGAGAACAAAAATAAAATGAATCTTACTAATCAAATAGGTGGAAGAGATTTAAAATGCACTTTAAAAAATTACCTAATTTTAAAGCACATGAGAAATATCTGAGTGCCTACTATGTGCAAAAGATTAAGGACAATTATATGGAGTAGATTAATTATAGCTATTATCATTATGAATGCATCATTCTGGAAAGGTTAATCTAGAGACTGTGTACAGGATGGAGTAGAGTCAGAATGATAAAAGACTTTTACAATGATTGAAGGACCCTGACTATACTGTGGTGGGTGAACCAAGCTAAAGACAACTGTCCTAGGGAAAACTAGTATTTAAAAATCATTGCTGGGAGATTTGGAATTCTTAATAGAAACTCCAGGAAGCCTGAGGCATCTCTGTAATATGGAAATGGGAGGAAAAACACACCAATGTCTGCCTGGGAACTGACCTTTCCTTAATGATGTGTGATCCCTGCTTCAGTTCCTTGAGGTTTAAAGCCCCCACCAGAAACACGAGGAAGTCTCTTCATGGCATGGACTGAAAGAGTGGTACTCAGGGAAGCAAGCACCACAGTTAGAAGGATGACTTAACAAATGAAAACAGAAAAAAGTCAATCAATGTGTATTCTGTAAGAGATAAACCACACTCCTCTAAATTTTGGAATTTTCCACATTGCTCAATCCCGGGTTTAAATCTCAGATCTTATCTCTCTGGACGATGCTGTAGTATTTGATACAGCTGATCATTCCCTCCTTAGATTTTTCAGGCCTTGGCTTCCTTAATATCACTCTTCCCTATCTTACCGATTAGTATGTTTTAGATTCCTTTGCTGGAGTTTTCTCTTCTTCTCAATCTCTAAATTTTTGAGTACTCTAATTCTCAGCCTTACACACCTCCTCTGTCTTCATGTACTTCATAGGTCCAGTCCCATGGCTGCAAATGCCTACTGACACCTCGTTGACATCTCTAAACTTGATACCCCCTTGAGCCCCAGATTGATATATCCATCTATCCACTCATTTCCCTTTGAATGCCCACTAAATGTCTCAAAATGAGCATGATCAAACTGAAAGGAAGCCAAACTATTATTCTCCTCATCTTTCCATCTTGATCACCACCTATGCCCTGTCATGCAGGATAAAAACTTCAGAATTAATTTTTCTTCCCATGGAGCTCTATTTCTGTTGTGAATCTGGGAAATGCAAGGACATGAGGTTATTCTCTGAATACATAAGATCTGAAATATCACAACCACCCAGCAGGTTACTTTCTCTCTCTTCTGAATAATAGGCTGCCTAACCCTTACATGCATTTGACAGCTATTGGGCATCGTTCACACAGTAGTTTTGAACCCAGATGAATTATACATAGATTTTGGTTTCATGGAGCTTACAGTCATGTATTTGAAGAGACAACTGTATGCCCTGCTAACCCAAGACCTGGAAAGATAGCTCATGAGTTCTCTAACTTAATAAAGTCTCTGAAAAGGCAATATCTCAAAGATAATGGCCGATATCCACTCCTTATCCCATCAGATTCTAAAGCATATAACCCTGAGGGCCCATCTTCAAATCTCTAATTCACTGAGAGAGAAGAAAGAACAGAGGAAAGGTTAATACTCTGCATGCTTATGGTAGATAAGCAGGGAGAGTGTGGTGGCTCAGCTACATTTTTTTGGACTGACTATTCAAGTCAGTGAGGCTGGGTGGGGTTTCCTCTGTTCTTCTCCTGGGATATTTTTCTTTCTATTCTTTTATATTCACTCAATATTGACTGAGTGTTTATTTGCATGGATCTAGATGCTAGAGACAAAATGGCCATTAAGACAGGTTCTCTGTAGTGTAGCAGTTTAAAAGTCTAAATAAGGAGGAAACCAAAAAAATAAATGGGGCAGTATCAGGACTCAGAAACCTAGAGAGATGATAGGGGCACATGCTGATGGTGTGGACTATGCTACCCAGTGGGCTGAAGACAAGTCTGTAAAGAAAATCATGTTTGTCCTGCTCCTGGGCAGCCAGAAATTGGAGACAAAGGCAAGAAGGTGTGAAGCAGCAGGGTCTGTTCACAGAGCTGCAATTCTCATCTTGAAAGATAACTGTGAGGAAGGCATGTTCAGAGGTGAGATAAGGATTAGATCACAGGGATCGGTTGCACCAAAGCGAAAGGACTTGGCCTTTATCCTATACAAATGGGGAAGCCAGTGACAGCTTTAGCAGAAAAGATAATGTGATTAGATGGACGCTTGGGCAATTCACTGTGACAACTGTGTGCAGGTGAGGTGGACATGATTAGTAGAGGGGAAGTCTTCTTCATAATGAGACTGAGCATTACAAAATCTGCAACTAAGTGCTTATGTTTTAACAGTGGCCACAGGACTGGAAAAGGTCAGTTTTCATTCCAATTCCAAAGAAAGGCAATGTCAAAGAATGCTCAAACTATCACACAATTGCACTCATCTCAGGCTAGCAAAGTAATGCTCAAAACCCTCCAATCCAGGCTTCAACAGTACACGAACCATAAAATTCCAGATGTTCAAGCTGGTATTAGAAAAAAGAGAGGAACCAGAGATTAAATTGCCAACATCCGCTGGATCATGAAAAAAACAAGAGAGTTCCAGAAAAACATCTATTTCTGCTTTATTGATTATGCCAAAGCCTTTGACTGTGTGGATCACAATAAACTGTGGAAAACTCTGAAACAGATGGGAATACCAGATCATTTGACCTGTCTCCTGAGAAATCTGTATGCTGGTCAGGAAGCAACAGTTAGAACTGGACATGGAACAACAGACTGGTTCCAAATAGGAAAAGGGGTAGGTCAAGGCTGTATATTATCACCCTGTTTATTTAACTCATATTCTGAGTACATCATGAGAAATGCTGTGCTGTGTGAAGCACAAGCTGGAATCAAGATTGCTTGGAGAAATATCAATAACCTCAGATATGCAGATGACACCACCCTTATGACAGAAAGTGAAGAAGAAATAAAGAGCCTCTTGATGAAAGTGAAAGAGGAGAGTGAAAAAGTTGGCTTAAAGGTCAACATTCAGAAAACTAAGATCATGGCATCATGTCCCATCAGTTCAGTTCAATTCAGTCGCTCAGTCGTGTTCAACTCTTTGCAACCCTATGAACCGCAGCATGCCAGGCCTCCCTGTCCATCACCAGCTCCTCGAGTTTACCCAAATTCATGTCCATTGAGTCGGTGAAGCCATCTAACCATCTCATCCTCTGTCATCCCCTTCTCCTTCTGCCTTCAATCTTTCCCAACATCAGGGTCTTTTCAAATGAGTCAGCTCTTCGCATCAGGTGGCCAAAGTATTGGAGTTTCAGCTTCAGCATAAGTCCTTCCAATGAATACCCAGGACTGATTTCCTTTAGGATGGACTGACCAGATCTCCTTGCAGTCCAAGGGACTCTCAAGAGTCTTNACCATCTCATCCTCTGTCATCCCCTTCTCCTTCTGCCTTCAATCTTTCCCAACATCAGGGTCTTTTCAAATGAGTCAGCTCTTCGCATCAGGTGGCCAAAGTATTGGAGTTTCAGCTTCAGCATAAGTCCTTCCAATGAATACCCAGGACTGATTTCCTTTAGGATGGACTGACCAGATCTCCTTGCAGTCCAAGGGACTCTCAAGAGTCTTCTCCAACACCACAGTTCAAAGGCATCAATTCTTCTGCGTTCAGCTTTCTTTATAATCCAACTCTCACATCCATACATGATTGGATCCATCCATCCAAACCATAATAGCCTTGACTAGACGGACCTTTTTTGACAAAGTAATGTCTCTGCTTTTTAATATGCTGTCTAGGTTGGTTATTACTTTCCTTCCAAGGAGTAAGTGTCTTTTAATTTCACGGCTGCAATCACCATCTGCAGTGATTCTGGAGCCCCAAAAATAAAGTCAGCCACTGTTTCCACTGTTTCCCCATCTATTTGCCATGAAGTGATGGGACTGGATGCCATGATCTTCGTTTTCTGAATGTTAATCTTTAAGCCAACTTTTTCACTCTCCTCTTTTTACTTTCATCAAGAGGGTCTGTAGTTCTTCTTCACTTTCTCCCATAAGGGTGATGTCATCTGCACATCTGAGGGTATTGATATTTCTCCCAGAAATCTTGATTCCAGCTTGTGCTTCATCCAGCCCAGTATTTCCCATGATGTACTCTGCATATAAGTTAAATAAACACTTTATGGCAAATAGATGGGGAAACAGTGGAAATAGTGGCAGACTTTATTTTCTTGGGCACCAAAATTACTGCAGATGTTGACTACAGCCATGAAATTAAAAGACACTGGACTGAACTGAATAAGCATTAGTCTCTATTTGATTTGCAATCTTTATATATTAATATTTTCATAACACTGTTCATGAGAGTTAAAAATCTATGGTCACTTATTTATGATTTGACTTTGATCAAGTTACATAATATCTACTTTGACTTCCTCATCTATAAAATGAAGAAAATACTTCCTTTCTTATAAAGTTTATGGGAGGACTAAGTAAGTTTTTACACATAAATGGTTTAGCCATGGCATGTATAGCATGCAAACAATTAAGTATAAGTTATTACAGATATTTTTAAAATAAATCATAAGGCTAATAAATAATGACATTTTACTCCACCCAGGCTTGGAGACATGGATGTCTTTATATTGTTTTGGCCACTTTGTGTCTTAGTAATATAGTAGATTGTGGATAATTTGAAGAAAAAGAAAAGGAGACATAATTAGCATTGATAAAATCCCAATGTTAACTCTCAGCCATGAGTTGAAAGAAAATTTCCAACTGAAATTTTAAAATGCTGTTAATGGCTAAATGCAATTCAGGATTGGTGCAATGATACTGTTAAATGAAGTAATCATGCTCTTTGGTCATGTATTATGGAGAGACTGTGGACACACCCAGAGATAGTGAATGACCCTAGTGTCCTTGACATAGATGCCCTCTTAGTAGACATTTCACCCTCTCTTCCTTGTTACAGGATTTGCAAAACTTATTCTGAAGTCTGTTTCCCACTAATAACGACATGGGCTGCCCTATTTTAAATACTACTCAGTTCAGTTCAGTTGCTCAGTCGTGTACGACTATTTGCGACCCCATGAATCACAGCACGCCAGGCCTCCCTGTCCATCACCAACTCCTGGAGTTCATTCAGACTCACGCCCATTGAGTCAGTGATGCCATCCAGCCATCTCATCCTCTGTCGTCCCCTTCTCCTCCTGCCCCCAATTCCTCCCAGCATCAAAGTCTTTTCCAATGAGTCAACTCTTCACATGAGGTGGCCAAAGTACTGGAGCTTCAGCTTCAGCGTCATTCCTTCCAAAGAAATCCCAGGGTTGATCTCCTTTAGAATGGACTGGTTGGATCTCCTTGCAGTCCAAGGGACTCTCAGGAGTCTTCTCCAACACCACAGTTCAAAAGCATCAATTCTTTGGTGCTCAGCCTTCTTGACTGTCCAACTCTCACATCCATACATGACTACTGGAAAAACCATAGCCTTGACTAGATGGACCTTAGTCAGCAAAGTAATATCTCTGCTTTTGAATATGCTATCTAAGTTGGTCATAACTTTTTTTCCAAGGAGAAAGCATCGTTTAATTTCATGGCTGCAGTCTTAGCAATCGCCATATTGCAAGTTTTATATCCACTCTTTAAACCTCACTACGACTCAGTGGCAACAATTATATTAGTATTGCCATTATTATTCCCATTTTACAGATGAGGAAACTGAGGCAGAACATGATTTTTGATGCCTACACACCTCATTTCAAAACCCTACGGAGCTTAATCACTGTGTTACAGGGCCTTCATTAAAACAGTACTGGACATATACTCTAGCTGCTCAAAAATTGTGTATCATTTCATTTGGGTTACCTGCCTGAAGAATGGTTGTCTTTTAACATGAAGACTTGCACCTTATAAAAACTCACTTTGCTTAAAGATAGTATGCTTTGAAAATACTGCTGCTGTTGCTGCTGATGCTAAGTCGAGTCAGTCGTGTCCGACTCTGTGCGACTTCTAGAGTGTAGCCAGATATCAAAATTAGAGATATTAGCAAGCTAAGTTGAACCACCCCTTAACATTATTGATTACTAAAACAGAAGAAAACAACACCTTTTCAAGTTTTTTTTTTTCTCTCTTTTCAGAATAATTGGATTCAAATTCACATCTGTAGCATTAAACCAATGTTTTCAACCTTTTTCTCCCTCCCAATTGTTTAACCTCCATCTACATCTCTGGCATAAATTTAAGCCTTTATTTGTGAATATCCGGATAAGCACTTTGCCTCAAACGGTATTGTTCAGGGCCTGGCATCATTGTTACAGCTGTAATTGTAACTATCAAGACACAGTTCTTTGTAATTAGAAAGTCAAGATGGTATTCAGCAGTATGGCAGCACAGACTTACATTTGTTAGGCTATTAGAAAAAAATGTTTACAGAGAAAACAGTGTCATCGTTTAGTCCTCTTAATTGACCATCTGCCTGGTAAAGAAATGTCCAAAGAAGGATAAATAAGACTATAGTACACTTATTTATTTATTTTCTTTGTGCAGCTCGGAAATTAGGAAAAGCAGCCACAGAGGCAAAGTAGAAATGATGTTGCTGAAACAGGCTGAAAGTGAGATCATGGCATGCATCCATTTCTTGCTTTAATTTCTTTCAGTGTCAAGACAAAGACCTATGGCCTCCCCAAAGTTTATTTAAGAAACATGTTTTAGATTGCCCCTGAAGTTCCTGGATAATATGGTTCCCACTTTGGTTTTCCCCATTTTCTCTTGCTGATCCTCAGGCACAGCCACTCTGCTCTAACCACTGTGCTTTGTTCTCTGACATGCACTTTCTGCAGATGGAAGCCCCTCCTCTGCATTTTACTTAAGCCAATTCTAATCTACCTTCCCCTCTCTCTTCAAACTATAGATATCTTTACCCATTCCTTCAAGAGGTAGGCAAATGTCTCCACCATCCCAACCTTCATTATCTTTCTCTGACCATATAGTAAAACAAAAATTGCTCCCTCCTCTGAACTGCTATAGCACTTATATTTTCACATTTACTTGGTAACAGAAGATGACCTGTCTGGAGACATTCTTCTGTTGTGCTCGGACCATTATTCAAATTCAGCATCCTCCTGTTTCTATTTTGATTCTCTCCTTAGATTGTGAAGGGCTTGTCCTCAAATCACGTCTTATTCTTCTTTGAATTCCCCCCAAAATGCCCATCACTTTTTCCTCATTTTGTTATTCAAAAAAAAAGAGTAGAAATTGAGATCCTGTGAAATGTCTATCACTTATATTTTGACAAAGCAACCAAACTCAGGCTAATTTGACCCTCGAGACATGTTTAATTTCTCTTCTGTAAATATATTGAGCAATTGTTATGTGCCTAACTTTTACTAAATACTTGGGATGTAGAGAAGAATCCCAGGTGTTAGTCCTTTCCTGAAGCTCATTTCTGGGAAAATGTCTGCAGTTGAATCATGAGTCTGTGAGACAAAGGCATAGGGAGAAACAGGAAATTCATGGAAATCAGAAGGTAAGTTTCTTGGAATTTGATTCTAATTGATGAGAGTTCATTTTGACAAAACCTTTTATATAGACACCAAAAACCTTGGTTCACATTTGATGGGTTTGTTCGGCTATTGTGTCATGTTGGCATGACTCTTACAGAAAAGGCTACATTGGTTGTTCTCGCCAGGAAGGAAAACAGTATGTGGCACCCAGGACAGAGCCGGTCCCAGATTCTGTAATTTGGGTCCTATCCCATGTCCAAACAACAAAGAGCAGCTGGTCTTGCGGAGATTATCTGTTGTGCTATATGGATGTCCTTCTGCCCAGGGTCTGATTTGAATTTCCTCCCAAGACAACGAGTGACCAGGCTTATGCTTCAGGACGTGTCTCTTCCAGGATCACAGATGGAAGCCCCCATTACAGCCACACACAGATTCACCACAATATGGAAACCCTTCAAGTAGGAAAAGGAACAGAAACACAAAATATGACCTGACCCAATACCAAGGAGCTTTTTTTTTTTTTTTTTCCCGTCTCAAATTCTAGTGGATAACTCTGCTAGTTATTTCTTCTCTGTAGTTTTCTAGAGGCAACAGAACCTGATTCACCAGCAGGCGTTCTTCAAGACTCAAACACATATCTTTTTTAGTAACTTTTCCAATCCAGTCTCCTTCTAACTTAGTAGTTCTTGGAACATTTTATATACTTTATACATTTTACAGTATTTCCTCACAATGCTTTTACCACTAACTAGCTATAATTGAACTGACAACACCTTCAGTGTAAATTACTAGTGTAGTTTTTTTTAAACAGTTATAAATTTAATGTACACATTTCATAGAATGGGATATCACAGAAGCCTTAATCTAACTATGTACAGAAACTACTTTTTCATGAGTCTTAAAATTTTACTTTTATTTTATAATGGAACATAGTTGATTAACCATGTTGTGTTAGTTTCAGGTATACAGCAAAGTGATTCACTTATACATATACGTGTATAAGTAAATGTGCTCAGTTGTGTCTGACTTTTTGTGATCCCATGGACTGTAGGCCTCCAGGCTCCTCTGTCCACAGAATTTTCCAGGCAAAAATACCGAAGTGGGTTGCCATTTCCTCTTCCAAGTTATCTTCCCAATCCAGGGGTCGAAACCATGTCTCTTATGTCTCCTGCATTTACAGGCAGGTTCTTTACCACGAGCGCCATCTGGGAAGCCCCAAATACAATGTATATATAGGTTTCTATTTTGCTTGTACTCTGTTGTCTCAAGCTGTTAAAAGCCACAGGGCTTTTTCTCTTGCTGTACCTTCCTACAATTTTTTTCCCCAGGTTGACCACACAGCTCACTTCCTTTTCTAGATTAGATTTCTGTTCATGTTCTGCCTTACCATTGAACTCTTCTCAATTTCCTTACATAAAGAATAACCCTCATCCCAAACTTGGCCTATCCTGTATCCCCTACACTACTTAATATTTCCATAGCTATTAGCATCACTATAGCTGTTAAACTGTCTTCCCTTTCCAGATTTAAGCTCAAGAAAGCAGAGGATTTAATTTTTTTTCTCGCACTAGTGTATCTCTAGTGTATGCCTTAGTGTATCCACTAGGGCATTTTGTAGATGCTCAGTAAGTATTCACTTAATAAACAAAACCATTTTCTTTTTTTTTGTTTGTTTTTCTTTTTTTGTCAAATTTGAGATGTGCTTTATGTATAAAATACAGATTAGATTTCAAAGACAGTACAAAAGAAAAATGTAAAATATGGCATTAATTTTACATTGATAACAAATTGACATACTCATATTTTGGATATAGTATTAGGTTAAATAAAATATGTGATGAAAATAAAATTCAACTTTTTTACTTTTTAAAAACTTAGCCACTTGGAAATCTTTAAACTATATATACGGCTCACATTTCATTTCTTTTGGATAGAGCTGCTCTAAACCATTTGTTCTCAAAATGTGGTCCCTTCAGTTCAGTTCACTTCAGTTCAGTCGCTCAGTCTTGTCTGACTCTTTGCGACCCCATGAATTGCAGCACCCAAGGCCTCCCTGTCCATCACCAACTCCCGGAGTTCACCCAAACTCATGTCCATTAAATTGGCGATGCCATCCAGCCATCTCATCCTCTGTCGTCCCCTTCTCCTCCTGCCCCCAATCCCTCCCAGCATCAGAGTCTTTGCCAATGAGTCAACTCTTCGCATGAGGTGGCCAAAGTATTGGAGTTTCAGCTTTAGCATCAGCCCTTCCAAAGAATACCCAGGACTGATCTCCTTTAGGATGGACTGGTTATATCTCTTTGCAAGCAAACCCATTATTCAAAGATCCTTGGCCAGTGTCTACAGTGACAGCATAAAATACAGAGTTCTATACAATCGGGCTTTGGATCCCATATGGGTCATTCAGCCACCATGAGACCAAGAGCAAGTCGATTCTACTCTCTGTGCCTGCCTCCTTAACTTCAGAATGGAGATGACAGCATGTCCCTCTTTGGAGTGGTGGTGAGGTTATGAGGAGAGAGGCAGGAAAGTGTTAGAGTGTTGTCTCCCACAGCTAACATCCTGCACACGGGGATGGTTTTCTCCCCTTTCCTTTGTTTTGTTTTTTGCCTCTCCTTTCCTATTAATTTCTTTCTCCCATAATTCTCCCTTTTTCTCTCCCTTTTCTCTCCTTTTTATCTTCCTTCCCCCATTTACCTGATTTTCTGTCCTTCATTTTGCACGTGTCTCAGTAGTGCTCTGAATAAAGAAAAGTAGTATTTTCTTTCTCTTTTTCTCTCACACATAGACTTTATTCCTTATTTCTTTTCAAAAGGGTTTCTATGAACCATATCCCATTTATTCAGCATATCTTGATGAATATGTTTGCCTTTATTGTTACTTTTCCAGCTGAAATTTTCTGCAGACCTTAATTTTTCTCAAGTATCTTAAGAATCACATTGTATAATCTTGCTTCTGAGGCATTCCTCTATGGGGCTGTTATCCTGTGTATGTATCCTTGTAAGCAATGCCAATAGCACAGAGTCTAAAGAGATAAATGAATCACCAAAATCTACACATGCAATTGGGCAGAGGTTATCATTGCAATGATCATGGGGAATATTTAACTCATAGGATTTCAGCATTGTGGTAATTTCAGCCAAAATAGAAGCCCTTACTTTCTTGGGCTATGGAAAAGCATTATTTCCTATATTTTATTGTTACAAAAAGAAATGTAAAAAGGCAAAATAGTTGACAGAGGAGGCTTTACAAACAGCTGAGAAAGCAGCAAAGGCAAAGGAGAAAAGGAAAGATACACCCATTAGAATGCAGAATTCCAAAGAATACCAAGCGGGATAAGAAAGCATTCTTAAGTAAACAATGCAAAGAAACAGAGGAAAACAACAGAATCAGAAAGACTAGAGATCTCTCAAGAAAATTAGAAATACCAAGGGAACACTTCATGCAAAGATGGGCACAATGAAGAACAGAAATGGTACAGACCTAACAGAAGCAGAAGAGATTAAGAAAAGGTGGCAAGAATACACAGAAGAACCGTAAAGAAAAGGTCTTAATTATGGATGATCACAATGGTGTGATCTCTCATCTAGAGCTAGACATCTTAGAGTGTGAAATCAAATGGGCCTTAGGAAGCATCATGACAAATAAAGCTACTGGAAGTCATGGAATTCCAGCTGAGCTATTTCAAATCCTAAACGAGGATGCTGTTAAAGTGCTGCACTCAGTATGCAAGCAAATTTGGAAAACTCAACAGTGGCTACACGACTGGAAAAGATCAGTTTTCATTTCAATCTCAAAGAAGGGCAATGCCAAAGAATGTTCAAATTACCACAAAATTGCACACATTCCATATTCTAGAGAGGTAATGCTCAAAATACTTCAAGCCAGGCTTCAATAGCACATGAACTGAGAACTTCCAGATGTTCAAGTTGGATTTAGAAGAGGCAGATGAACTGGAAATCAAATTGCCAACATCTGCTGGATCATAGAAAAGAAAGAGAATTCCAGAAAAACATCTACTTCTGCTTAATTGACTTGGCTAAAGCCTTTGACTGTGTGGATCACAACAAACTGTGGAAAATACTTAGAGATGGGAATACCAGACCACCTGACCTGCCTCCTGAGAAACCTGTATGCAGGTCAAGAAGTAACAGAACTGGACATGGAACAAAGGACTAGTTCAAAATTGGGAAAGGAGTATATCAAGGTTGTATATTGTTACCCTGCTTATTTAATTTATATGCAGAGTACATCATGGGAAATACTGGGCTGGATGAGTTATAAGCTGGAATCAAGATTGCTGGGAGAAATATCAATAACCTCAGATATGGAGGGGTTTCCCTGATAGCTCAGTTGGTAAAGAATCTGCCTGCAGTGCGGAAGACCTGGGTTTGATCCCTGGGTTGGAAGATGCCCTAGAGAAGGGAAAGACTACCCATTCCAGTATTCTGGCCTGGAGAATTCCAAAATCACTGGGGACAGTGAGTGCATCCATGAAATTAAAACGTGCTTGCTCCATGGGAAAAAAGTTATGACAAACCTAGACAGTGTATTAAAAAGCAGAGACATCATTTTGCTGACAAAGGTCCATATAGTCAAAGCTATGGTTTCTCCAGTAGTCATGTACAGATGTGAGAGTTGCACCATAAAGAAGCTAAGCACTAATTAATTGATGCTGTTGAACTATGGTGCTGGAGAAGATTCTTCAGAGTCCCATGGACAGCAAAGAGATCCAACCAGTCAATCCTGAGGGAAATCAATGCTGAATATTCACTGGAAGGGCTGATGCTGAAGCTCCAACACTTTGGCCACCTGATACAAAGAGCCAACTCATTGGAAAAGACCCTGATGCTGGGAAAGATTGAGGGCAGGAAGAGAAGGGGGCAACAGAGGATGAGATGGTTGGATGGCATCAGCTACTCAATACACATGAGTTTAAGCAAACTCCGGGAGTTAGTGAAGGACACGGAAGCCTACCATGCTGCATGTAGTCCATGGAGTTGCAAAGAGTTGGACATGACTGAGTAACTGAACAACAACAACAAAGTGTCAGTAAACAGAAACAAATTTAAGCCACAGATTACCCCACAGTGAAATATAACTGCAGAATCTTTAGTCGTCAGAACAATGGCTTGAAAATAGCAGATACTTGTCTTACTTGCGGTTACACAGAAGTTCAGCTACATTGTCTTACCAACATAGAAGGGGGTTTGTCAATCTCAGGGAACAAGAGGTACAGTAACAAGTCATCTAGGTCTGCTATTGTGACTTAATGATGTTTTAGTGATGGCTGTGGTATCTCCATGAGAAATAGATGGGGAAACAGTGGAAACAGTGGCTGACTTTATTTTTTTGGGCTTCAAAATCACTGCAGATGGTGATTACAGCCATGAAATTAAAAGATGCTTACTCCTTGGAAGGAAAGTTATGACCAACCTAGACAGCATATTCAAAAGCAGAGACATTACTTTGCCAACAAAGGTCCATCTAGTCAAGGCTATGGTTTTTCCAGTGGTCATGTATGGATGTGAGAGTTGGACTGTGAAGAAGGCTGAGCACCAAAGAATTGATGCTTTTGAACTGTGGTGTTGGAGAAGACTCTTGAGAGTCCCTTGGACTGCAAGGCGATGCAACCAGTCCATTCTAAAGGAGATCAGTCCTGGGTGTTCTTTGGAAAAAATGATGCTGAAGCTGAAGCTCCAGTACTTTGGCCACCTCATGTGAAGAGTTGACTCATTGGAAAAGAGGGATTGGGGGCAGGAGGAGAAGGGGACGACAGAGGATGAGATGGCTGGATAGCATCACCGACTCAATGGACGTGAGTTTGAGTGAACTCTGGGAGTTGGTAATGGACAGGGAGGCCTTGGGTGCTGCAATTCATGGGGTCGCAAAGAATCGGACACAACTGAGCGACTGAACTGAACTGTGGCATCTCCAAGAATGTTCTGTGAGCCAGGCAAGAAGATGGAGGAAGTAAAAGACACAGTGATGACAGATTTCTGCTTAAACATACTGACAGGTAGGGGGTCCTATGGCTCTCCTTGCTATAACAGAGACTGAGAATGAGGTGCTTTTTCTCCCATCTCTGTAATAGAGGCTGATATAAAGGAAAGTTGTTGAGATGGATAGTGGGATAGTTAACTGACAAATATCTGTAACAAAAATATTTATAAATAAGTGAGATAGATTTTTTTTTTAATGAGGTTGACTTTTAAGGGCTGATGATACATTTCAAGTTCTCTCTCTTGCCAGAAAGAAAACCACCATGATCAAGAGTTCAGCAGTTCTTTTAAATAAGTGCAATACTAAGACCAGAACCTAAGTCAGCCACCTGTCAGTTCTTCCCCCTTTCATAATAACTAAGATGACAGCCACCTCCTGGTCGACCACACTTCCCACATTCCTGATGGATGAAGTAGGAAGTCAGAGATGGCCCTTCAGGAAGCCACTGTGGTTCCATCTTCCCAAAGACACGCTTGTTACAGGGCTCTCTGCTTTTGACAAAAAAAAAAAAAAAAAGATGAATAGACTGAAGCTCAGAAAAGTTAAGATATTTTGTGGCCAAATCACACAAGTAAAACAGGTAAAAACAAGATTTAAATTCTAAAGTTTTTTTGATGCACAAACGCTAAATTGCAAAAAATGAACAAACAAAAACATACCATACCATATCAGAGAACATACAATATACGAAACAAAATTGTAGGCTTTTTGTTGCTTCAATAAAAATAATCAGTTTTTATAATTTACTTAGTAATATGAAAGACTTATTTTTATAGACCATAAACTTATTTAACTCAAGGATTCATTTTTTTCCTAAACAAACATATGTGATATCACATAGATGACACCACATTGATCAGCAAATATGTCTTTTTTTCCTTCATAATCAAATGAAACAACTAATCTGGGCTTTTAGCCTGAGTATGCTCTAGGGCTGAGCAAATTGGAGGATGAAACATGGCTCCACCTTCCTACCTACTTTCTCTAATCTCATCTCATCCGCACTGGGGAGGGTAGTCAAGCTACAGCTACTACTCCAGTCAAGTCAAGCTTCTTCCAAAATAAGTCGAACTCTACTATAGGGCTTTACATGCATTAAAATACAAGTACCTCCCTCTAGAACCTCCTTAATATGCGGATTCCAATCAGTAGCTCTGGGGTAGGGTCTTAAGATTCCATATTTCTAATATGCCCCCATGGGACACCAACGCTACCAGTTCCATGACCACATTTTGAGTATTAAGGATTTACAGACAAAACACTGGTTTGGTGCTAGGCTTGCCTCCCCATCCACCCTGGGTATAGTCAGTGCTTTACCTTACCAACCACTGCTGCTCCCAAGACTGACTGCCGAGAGTCACCTCCCTGGTCTCACACTGGACTGCAGGTGTCTGTGCCAACCTCGGTGAATGAGTTCAGTATATTAAATGGTCAGGATGTTCTTCTCATAAAATGATTACATTGACTTTAAATTGATGACTGTGGGCAAAGGAAGCATGTTCTTCAGATGTTCTTCTTCTTAGACCAGAAGAAATCAATCACCAGGTACTAGACAGCATAGCCCAAGGGCCTAACATTCTGCCAGCTGGCATGGGCTGAAGACTTCCTGAGGAAGGAGCAGGGCTTCATGCTCTCTTTCACTGCTGGCTCACAGATACATCACCACTGCATAAAGAATTCTGCTTTTCAATGACCCATGCCTAGTCGAGCTTGTTATCTCATGGTTCTCTCAAAGCACACTCTCCATCTCCTGCAGTTTGTTTTGTAAAGCCTCACAGATACCATTATTAGAAAATACTGGGCCACAGAAAAATTCCTGAGTCATTTGGACTCCGTGGGCTCAAGGCCATCTGGGATGGCATAATGGAGACCTTATCAGAAAATAACTCCACCCGCTCTTGGTACAGAATACTCCTGTCTTGCCTTGTATGCCCAATCAACTCACGCCAAATATCTGTCTTTGTCCTAAACCTACAAATACTCCTGTAATCCTAGACTTGGGGCCCTCTTGCCTCACTCCTCTGCTTGGGAGACGGCAGAGTGTCCTAACTCGAGTTAGCGATGAACTCCCTTCCTGCTTTTGCATTGCCGTGGTGGACTTGTTCTCTCAGTTTGTTCGGGGACTCGAGCTTGGAGCGTAACAGTTCCTGCTCATCTAAAATATGCCTTCTAAATCTGATTTTTATCTACATCCCTTCCATCTTAAGTTACCTTTCTACTAAATTCAAGAAGTCCTGAATTCCTTTACTGTTTACTATTATATCCTTAGCTCTAGCACAGATCAGGCACGGAATGAGTATTTGTGGAATAAAGAAACCTATAAATTAATGAAAAGGAAGTGCCATATTTTGGTATCTACAACATGTGGACCCATTGAGTCTTAATTCTCTGCTGTAATCTGCCAAGTCTTCCAATAAATTGCAGAAACAAGAAATGAATTTAAAATTCAATATGGATTCTGAATAATTGATCCAAATGTAAAACAGGATTAGTTAAGTTGAGGAACTCTTAAATCCTGTCTGTGTACTAACATAAAATTATTTATTTTGTATTAGCCATCATATTAAGCCATTATAATCTTCTCTTTTAATCCCTACAAAAGTCCAACAAGATTGGTTCATCACACCATGACCATATATGGTTAGGAAACTATAGACCATCTAGAGCCTGTTGACAATGGAACACGAAGTTCAAACAAAGCCAGTTTACACGTGCTGTCCCGAGCAGCTCCTCTAGTATATTGCCCACTGCTTAGTATTCCCCAGGGCACCTCATGTGCAATTACACTTGTATACAGATAATGCCTGAAAGAAGAGTGAAGGATGGCTTTCCAGAGGCCTAGTGTATAAATTCTCATTCATAATACCTCATTAAGATCACCTATCCTGGTCACCTTGGGTTTTCAACAGAAGTGGAATTTCTTTCTGTCTAACCATCCATCAGATGCTCACACATCCCCTAAAAATTATCATACCCAGTAGCCCTTGCAAACAGCCAAAGAGGCAGTTTCACCATCACATATTTTTAATCTTTTCTGAGGAGATTCAGGGAAGCCAAAAACATAACAGAAGTATGAAACCAAGAGTTACTTAACATATGAATGACCAGATAGCCCTGATGTTCTTCCGTTCTGGAAGCCGGGCTGCAGAATGGAGAAGACACAATCCTCCAGAACTCAGCTCACACCAGGGGGGTTGGGGCTTTGCCTCTGCTGCTCCCTCTGCCAGGAATGCTCTTCCCTCTGTGACCCCCAGGATCTGGATAGATCCCTCACTGTATTCAGGCACCTGCTTAAATGTCACCTCATTCAACAACCCTTTCCTGACCTAAAAGAAGGCTCCTTACTCACTTTGCGCGTCATGGCCTTACTTTTTCTTCAAAGTCTTCATTACTGTGTGAAATAGCACATGTTGCTTGTAAGCACCCGTGCTCTCCCCACGAGAATGACACGTTTCTGAGCTGGGACCAGAGTTGCACTATTCACCTCTGATTTCCAGCACACAGATTAGTGGTCAGCTTTTCATAGATGCCCCCCAAATATCCATTGAGTAAATATGGGATATTGGGTTGGCCAAAAACTTCGTTTGGGGTTTTCTGTATTATCTTATGGAAAAACCTGAATGAACATTTTGGCCAATCGAATATGTTAAACATAATACCTACATTCCAATAAGAAAGGTGGCCATTCCACCCACCTAGTGAAGGCTACTAGCTTCTTCATTATTCTGTCCACAAGGTACTTGGCTTTCCAGCAGCCCTGCCTCTCCTTTTCTCTACCTCACCCCATATTGGGCATCACTGGGAGGGGTTCATCTTCTGGTGTCATATCTTTTTGCCTCTTCATGGGATTCTCACGGCAAGAATACTGGAGTAGTTTTCTATTTTCTTCCCCAGTGGACAATGTTTTGTCAGAACTCTCCACTGTGACCTGACCATCTTAGGTGGCCCTGCACAGCATGGCTCATAGCTTCATTGAGTTATGCAAGCCCTTTTGTCATGACAAGGCTATGATCCATGAAGAGGCATCCCATATTTAAGTTAGATTAGATAAATCAAATCCCTTGTGATTATACAGTGGAAGTGACAAATAGATTCAAAGGATTATATCTGATAGACAAGACTACCTGAAGAATTATGGAAGGAGGTGTGTAACATTGTATGGGAGGTGTTGACCAAAACCATCCCCAAGAAAAAGATATGCAACAAGACAAAATGGTTATCTCAGAAGGCCTTATAAACAGTGATAAAAGAAGAGAAGTGAAAGGCAAAGGAGAAAAGGAAAGATATAACCATCCAAACACAGAGTTCTAAAGAATAGAAAGGAGAGATAAGAAAAAGTCCCCTTACGTGGACAATGCAAAGAAACAGAGGGAAACAGTAGAATGAAGAAGACTAGAGAACTCATCAAGAAAATTAGAGGTACCAAGGGAATATTCCCAGAGATGGGCACAATAAAGGACAGAAAAGGTATGGACCTAACAGAAGTAGAAGTTATCGAGAAAAGGTGGAAAGAATACACAGAAGAACTGTACAGAAAATGTCTTAACAACCCGGATACCCACGATGGTGTGACCACTCACCTGGAGTTAGACATCCTGAAGTGCAAAGTCAAGTAGGCCTTAAGAAGGATTACTACAAACAAAGCTAGTGGAGGTGATGGAATTCCAGCCAAGCTATTTCAAGTCCTCATATTGCTACACTCAATATGCCAGCAAACTAGGAAAACTCAGCAGTGGCCACAGGACTGGAAAAGGTCAGTTTTCATTTCAATCCCAAAGAAAGGCAATGCCAAAGAATGTTCAAGCTACTGCATAATTGCTCTCATTTCACATGATAGCAAGGTAATGCTCAAAATCCTTCAAGCTAGGCTTCAACCCTATGTGAACCGAGAACTTTCAGATATACAAGCTGGACCTAGAAAAGGTAGAGGAACTAGAGATCAAATTGCCAACATTCACTGGATCATAGAAAAAGGAAGGGAATTCCAGAAAAACATCTACTTCTTTTTCGTTGACTGCACTAAAGCCTTTGACTGTGCAGATCACAACAAACTGTGGAAAATTCTCTCTTTTTTTGAAATTTATTTATTTTTTAACTGAAGGATGATTGCTTTGGAGAATTTTGTTGTTTTCTGCCAAACATCAACATGAATCAGCCATAGGTGTACATATGTCCCCTCCCTCCCATCTCCTTCCCCATCCTATCCCTCTAGGTTGATATAGAACTCCTGTTTGAGTTCCCTGAGACATAAAGCAAATGCCCACTGGCTATCTATTTTATATATGGTAATGTAAGTTTCCATGTTGAAGAGCAAGGAATACCAGACTACCTTACCTGACTCCTGAAAAATCTATATGCAGGTCCAGAAGCAACAGTTAGAACCGGACATGAAACAAAGGACTGGTTCAAAATTGGAAAAGGAGTATATAAAGGCTGTACATAGTCACCCTACTTATTTAACTTATATGAAGAATGTATAATGTGAAATACCAGGCTAGATGAAACTCAAGTTGGAATCAAGATTGTCAGGAGAAATATCAATAACCTCATTATGCAAATGATACCACCCTAATGGCAGAATGCATTAAAGTGAAAGAGAAGTGGAAAAAGCTGGCTTAAAACTCAACATTCAGAAAACTAAAATCATGGCATCTCATCCCATCACTTCATGGCAAATAAATGGGGAAAAAATTGGAAACAGTGACAGACTTTATTTTCTTAGGCTCCAAAACCATTGTGGATGGTGACTGCAGCCATGGAATTAAAAGACACTTGCTCCTTGGAGTAAAAGCGATGACAAACACAGACAGCATATTAAAAAGCAGAGACATCACTTTGCTGACAAAGCTCCATCTAGTCAAAGCTATGGTATTCCAGTAGTCATGTATGGATGTGAGAGTTAGACCATAAAGAAGGTTGAGCACCAAAGAATTGATGCTTTCAAACTGCAGTGCTGGAGAAGACTCTTGAGAGTCCCCTGGGCAGCAAGGAGACCCAACCAGTCAATCCTAAAGGAAATCAACCCTGAAAATTAATCATAAGGATTGATGCTGAAGCTGAAGCTGAAGCTTGAATACTCTGGCCACCTGATGTGAAGAATCAACTTACTGGAAAAGACCCCAATGCTGGGAAATATTGAGGGCAGGAGGAGAAGGGGGCTACAGAGGATGCGTTGTTTGGATTGCACCACCGACTCAAAGGACATGAGTTTTAGCAAACTCTGGGAGATGGTGAAGGATGGGGAAACCTGACATGCTGCAGTGCATGGGGTTACAAAGAATAGGACACAACTGAGCAACTAAACAACAGCAACAAGATTCCCTTGAGTATCACCAACCTTTTCATGGGATGGATTCAGGAAGCCGTTCTGACTTACATAATAGAGTGTCTTAAGATGGGGAAAGGCTCTTTCTATTTTTGCCAGGTGATGGCATAAGATCTTTATTAGGCTGGCTCCTCACATGAAGCACAAGCCTCTTAGGGAGGTAATCTGTGCAGCTCATCCTGTCACTCTTCAACTTAGTGCCACTCTGTGACGATGTGCTCTAGCTGTTATCCCCATTATCCTTCTGCAATAAAGCAGCCGCCTCCTTCCATCTTCAGTTCACTGGGAGTCTAGTTTTGCATCTTCACTTGGATATGTCTGGTATTGCATACGAGAACCCATAAAGGACTAACCACTCAAATCGTTATCGAGTGTATCTTGCATGAGAAAGAAAAGGAAGTTAATGGCAAATACTATTCTTGATTGTCATGTGATAACAAAATCCAACAAACTTTATATCAAACAATAATAAAATCTTGTCGATATCATTGGGGAAAGGTTGCAAGAATTTATATATTTGTGTAGTCAAAGCCACATTCACACAATGAAACACTGCCCCTCCCTCAAATCTCCTTTATCTTCAATATATCTTATTTTAAAGGTACCTGCCCATTTATTGTGGATGACAGACTAATAAAATGAAGTCATTTTAACAAACGCTGTATCAGAATATCCCATCTTCTAATGTGGCAATGTGAAATTTCACCACTGGAGGAAACATTTAACATTCTGACTATTTTAATACTTTTAATAAATATTTGCAATTCCTATGATAAAGCATCCCAGTAGAAAATGCATTTCCTCCAAAATTTATATGGCTGCTGGCAGGTGGCCATTTTCTAATTTTCTGTCTCACTTACACACATTTATTACAGATTTCTAACTATCTTTTTGCTCTTTTACTGGTTTGGGGCATGCTGTTTCCTCTGAGTAGGAATGTGTGTGGTTAAAATCGAGGATAGTAAACAAGAGCTTTCTGGTTTGCAAATTGGAGGGTTGGTAAAAGCCCTTTGGGGAGTCCCTTAACATCTATTTTATTCAACTCTATAATACATTTGAATCGAGTCTTCAGATCCACATGGAGCTTGAGAATCCTTTCTCAGTTCCTCAATACAGTGAAAGGTTGGGACCAGGTATGAACATAGGTTTGGGAGTGAGGACTGGATCATTATTTAGTTCTATTAAGCTTTGGACTTACTCAAGAAATGCAGTAAGTAGAATCTGTGAAATCCTTGTCATAGAAATGAGCCTTAGAGAGATAGAAATATTCAGGTTAAGTAGACTATATTTTAAATACAAAGGGAAAGGAACTATTTAAGAAAATGTACTGTGAATTTTCTTGAAGAAGAAAAAAATACCATTTCAAACTTTGTCATCTCCTCTTTCACGTATATTTCAACTCCTTGTTAAACATCCCCATGTAAAATACGTGGGTATAAACTCAAACATCTCACCACAAAACTTATGATTCCTGCTACTTCCTATTCCCTACTTTCTGAGGACTCAAAGCTGCATCCTTTACTTGCATCCTGGGTCTCACTTAAAGTTATTGCCAATCTCTAATCAGACAGAAGTACAAGCCTTAGGCATTTCCTTTTTATATTATCCAAAGTCTTGATCATCCTACCTATTCAACATCTCTTGATTTATTTCTTCCTTCAATTCCTACTGATGCTGCCCTGGCTTAAGTGCATATTATTGCTGAGGACCATTATATTTAATGAATCACTATCATAAGCAATTCATTATCTCATTTAAGCCTTCCAACAGTTCAAGAGTTATCCCCATTTTACAGACAAAGAGAAAGGCAGAAATTCTGGGACGTTCCCAAGGTTATTCAGCCAGGAGATCTTAGAGCTGAGATTTAAACCCTGACAGTCTGATGCCAGTAAGGAAGCTCTGAATTACTAGGCTCCATTCTGCTCTTGTAAAAGTTTAATAATTGTTCTCCCTATTTTCTTCATCGTGTCTCTCCTATTCCTCTTTTACATAGCTGCCAGAGACTATTTATAAAAGAGGGTTCATGTCATAACCTACAAAACTTCTGACGGTGCCCTAATGCCCGTCATTTACTCATTTAATGGTTTATTCATCATTCATTCTTTTGTTTCATCTACATGACAAATATTTGTGGACTGCACAGTTTAGGAATTGGGGCTTTTACAAGGCTAAAAATTGTCCAGAGTTCTTGCCCAGTGGATAGAAAGTAAGGAAATAGTGATCTGACACAAGCCTGGGTGGTGGCAAGTGCTTTGAAGAAGACAATGCAGAGAAAAGAAAACAGGGGGAGAGGATTTGCTGTTTTAGACAAGAGAGTTAGGGAAAGCCTCTGTAATGAGTACCATGTTAGTGTTGCTGTTTAGTCCCTAAGCTGTGTCCAACTCCTTGCATCCCAAAGGACTGCAGCACTCCAGGCTTCCCTGTCCTTCACTATCTCCCAGAGTTAGCTCAAACTTACGTCCATAGAGTCAGTGATGCCATCCAATCACCTCAACTCTGTCGCCCCTTCTCCTCCTGCCTTCAATCTTTCCCAGCATCAGGGTCTTCTCCAGTGAATCGGTTCCACAGTAGTATAAACTCAAGTAAAAAGAAGGAAGATGCCAGGCCAAGGGGGAAGAGCATTCATGAAGAGTGAAAAGCAGATGCATAGTCCTGAAGCAAGGCTATACTGAGCCTGCTCATAAGCAGCAGGGAAGCCAGC
Organism: Neotragus moschatus; assembly: GCA_006410615.1. Classification (NCBI taxonomy): domain Eukaryota; kingdom Metazoa; phylum Chordata; class Mammalia; order Artiodactyla; family Bovidae; genus Neotragus; species Neotragus moschatus. Next base: position 843,236 of record SJYA01001618.1, on the reverse strand, counting down.
ATGACTGGAGCCAGGAGAGAGTGCTGAGGGGAGAGAGGTTTAAGGGAAGAGGAGAATCTCTAGACCAGGGTTGTTTCTTCAGAATAATATTCCCTTTCCTTTAACTCATAAACCTATATGTCCAGCCTCTCTGAAAAGGGTGCAGCTTGTCACTATGTGCCACTTGCTGTCTCCAAAATAAAGCATGCACCTTACCACCTCCCTGATTTTATTTTTAATAGAGTCCCTCTTTTCTGCTTTCTAAAATCTTCTGCAGCCTTTAAGGTCAATTTACAGTGCTGTAGCCTAAGTTAATTCTTCTGTTATGTCTGATCTTGCTCTAGCTGCTCCCTCAATAAGGATGAGGAGAAGATTACCTATGGAAGACCTCCAGGGCCAGGCTACTTGAGATCAAATCCCATTGTACACCTTGTTGGCCAGGATCCTCCAGGGCAACTGAGAAGTGTTTTTCCAAGCTTCCATTTGGATTTGACATTTTAAAAATACACCAGTAGAGGAACAATTTCATGAGGTTTAAAAAAAATAAGTGATACTATCCTTGCATATAAGAATCCAGTAATTTTTAGTATTAAATTATTTTAAAGGAAGTCAGGGATCCCAGTGCCTTTCTCTTATAATCCTAATACCATATGCTAATGTTATTCTGCTATACAATCTGTTTTCTAGGAAAGACTTCAAGCATCTTGAGAACAAGGACCATATCTAATTTATGTAGTTTTGTTCTCTTTTTTAGTTCCTTTGCATGGAGTGTGTGTGTGCGTGTGTGCTAAGTCACTTCAGGCATGTCCAGCTCTTTGCAACCTTATGGTCTGTAGCCCACCAGGCTCCTCTGTCCATGGGATTCTCCAGGCAAGAATACTGGAGTGAGTTGCCATGCCCTGCTCCTGGGGATCTTCCTCACCCAGGGATCGAACCCACATCACTTCTCCTGCATTGGCAGGTAGGGTCTTTACCACTAGTGCCACCTGGGAAGCCCTTGCATGCACTGCTGCTGCTGCTAAGTTGCTTCAGTCGTGTCCGACTCTGTGCGACCCCATAGACGGCAGCTCACCAGCC
>SJYA01001618.1:815735-842053 GCA_006410615.1 Neotragus moschatus | reverse complement strand
CCCCCCCCCCCCCGTCCCTGGGATTCTCCAGGCAAGAACAAGGGAGTGGGTCGCCATTTCCTTCTCCAATGCATGAAAGTGAAAACTAAAAGTCAAGTCGCTCAGTCGTGTCTGACTCTTAGCAACCCCATGGACTGTAGCCTACCAGGCTCCTCCATCCATGGGATTTTCCAGGCAAGAGTACTGGAGTGGGTTGCCATTGCCTTTTCTGTTGCATGCACTAGGTATTAATAAAATGGGACAAAGGAATTTATAATTCAAGTCACCAATTTATCTAGAATACTTAGTATAGACATACATTGGTGAAAGATTTTGTAAAGTCAAAAACCTTTTCCTATTTTTTTTTTTTACAGTGAGGTTGAGATAAAGATCTTAGGATTTAAAGCAACACATGGAGAATATCTTTATGATCTTGAGAGTAAGAAATAATATTGAACAAAACATAAAAATTAGTAAGCTTAGAGGAAAACTGATGAGTTAACCTTCATTAAAATTTGAAACTTAGGCTCATCAAAAGTGAATGATATGACAAAATACAAACTACAAGAAGATATTTACAACATATATAATTAAAAATTCTGTATCCAAAATGCACATAAACTGTCTAATAGATTTTTTAAAGATAAAATCTTATAGAAAAATGGAAGATAGAATAGAAATTTTACCAAAATATAGGACACAAATTGTGAATAAACAAATGAAAAACTATCAAAATCCTTTGTAATTAAGGGAATGATATTAAAGACTTTAATAAGGTACATTTGAGATGTTTGATAATAACTACTGACTTCAGTATGTGGACCTGTGAGGATACAAAGACATTTCTGCTGCTGCTGCTAAGTCGCTTCAGTCACGTCCAACTCTGTGCGACCCCACAGATGGCAGCCCACCAGGCTCCCCCGTCCCTGGGATTCTCCAGGCAAGAACACTGGAGTGGGTTGCCATTTCCTTCTCCAATGCATGAAAGTGAACAGTGAAAGTGAAATCGCTCAGTCGTGCCGTCCGACTCTTTGTGACTCCATTGACTGCAGCCTACCAGGCTCCTCCGTCCATGGGAGTTTCCAGGCAAGAGTACTGGAGTGGGGTGCCATCACTAGTGGGAGTCAAATTTCATACAATCATGTTGGGAAGTGATTTGGTGCCAGTTTGTGATTTTGAACATTTGCAAGACTTAAGAACCAGCAATTCTTCTTCTACTTATGTAATTTAAAGACTCCTGTTCATGAGCTTCAGGAAATCTAATACAAGAATGTTCACAGAAGTACTGATTCTAGGAGAAAAAACCTGGGAACAATCCTAGGATAATATATATTATAGACTGAACTCTGCCCCTTTAAGTCCCTATGTTGAAGCCCTAACCCTCAACGTGGCTGTACTTGGAGACCAAATATTTAAGGAAGTTATTAAGCTTAAGTCACAGAGGTGAGACCCTAATCCGATAGGACTAGTATCCTTAAAAGAGGAAGAGATAACAAGAGTGAATGGTACATATCCACAGAGAAAGACCACATGAGGGCAGAGAGAAAGCAAGTGGCTGCAAGCTAGGAGAGAGGCCTTACTAGACACCAGCTCTGCTAGCGCCTTTAATTTGGACTTCTAGCCTTCAGCACTGTGAGAAAATAAAGTCCTATTGTTTAAGCCAATCAATCTATGATATTTTGTTCTGGCAGCCTAGCAGACCAATATAATAAATAAACCACATGTGATATATACACACAGTGGAACATTATATAGTAATAAAAATGAAAAAACAGCTGTACCCTATAATGGGATGAATCTTAAAGAAATATTTACTGATAAAAATCATAATAGATTATACCAAACACTACTATTTTTATAAACTTAAAACAATAGATTATAATACAGCATTTTATGTATATGTATTATATTATATGCATATGGATTAAGACTATTTTGTTTGCTTATTTGTTTTTAAATTTATTTATATTTTAACTGAAGGATAATCTCTTTACAGAATTTTGTTGTTTTCTGTCAAACCTCAAAGTGAATCAGCCATAGGTATACATATACCCCCTCCCTCTCGAACCTTCCTGGATTAGGATTAATTTTTTTAAGCAAGGGAATAATCAACAGAAAATTCAGAATAGTGGGAAGACTGTGGAATAAGATGAAAACCCTAACACAGAAACAATGAAATGGTTAAGAGTTTAGTTTTTACATCAGGTAATGAGCTTACACATATCTCTTTTATTATAATGCTATATACTTGTTTATAGATACTATAATAATGTTTTAACTATCAAATATGATGATAGCTATTTTCTTTTTTGGAAAACAAATGTGCTTTTCTGTCATATGCAAGGATATAGCTTTCAACATTCTTTTAAAATTGTAACTATTTTCTTTTCATATACTTTGCCTTTTCTTCTTTCCATATAACTGGGTTCTCTATCAGCTTTAAAATTAAGAAAATGACTCATTTTGTTAATTTTCTGTTATGAAAAATATCCCACTACTATCACAGGTGTGTGAGAGTAAGGTATTCAGAATTGATTCCAGTATAAAATTAATTCTCAGTTACTTATAATATTTAATTTGTGTATGCAAAGTACCCTAGTCACCTAAAAGATAATTGACTTTACTCTGAAGTCTCTCTGTCTACATATTAATTTCAACTTCTTTCTCAGACCCACGTCCTCACTGAAACTCATTGCTATTATCGATGTGAACTTGGAGTTGCAGTATCAACAAGTGTGTCAAACATCATCATATCTGGTCTGTTGGACAGAACTGTTGATGTTATCCCAGTTCCATAACCATACAATGTTAAACAACTGCCTTTTAATACATTACGGATTCTTTTCTATTTTACAAGTCACATTCACTACTGAAGGTTAAGTGTTACTGTACTGCAAAATCTCTAGAGGCTAAGGGAGTAGATTTCCCAATCTCTAACTGGCAACTTAAAAAATAATCTAAAACCTAAAAATACATATTAATAGCCTCCCATATTCCTCATGCAGTTGTGGGGCCACAGCACACATACACAGTGGCAGAGTAATTATTTTTAAGGACTTTTCAATCTTTTATATATATATATATATATAATTAAGATACTGGGATGTTGCTGGGATTGATTGTGATCATTTCCCTCACTAAAATGCTACATTTTTGTGAGTATTTTAATGCCACTTGTCCTCTCTTAAAACCTTCAAAACAAACTGTCAGTCTTATTACAGGGAACATCTTACAACAACCACAGACACATTTGGTTTTAATCAGAAAGTTTCAGACAAGACATCATCCAAAAAGCAGGGTGGGCTGTTGAATTGTTATTATTTTCTAATCTTCTTTTAGGAACTATGTTAAGTGTGAAACATTGAGACGTTAATAATTGAGTGACACCCATCAACAGCACCACCGGCAGCCTCGAGAGTTTGAAAAATAAGTTTCTTTTTACAAATATCAACCCATTTCACTGGCTGGCTGTATCTGAGCAGGAAATAGTAAAGAAATAATGGCATGTGTGTATCACCAGAAGGCTTGTAATAAAAAGATTGGTTTCTGCAGGTGACTCCAAAACCTAAGCAGCATTCATTTCTCCTTCCAAAATAAAGGGTCCTCTCTTCTCTCAGTGACTGAAGTTCATTTTCCCTCAGATGCTAAATAAAACTGTACATCCCAAAGGCACAAGTACAGAAGCAGACTTCCTCATTCCCTAATTATCTTTGGTGGAATTAGTATCATCAAAAGAAAATCCCTGCAAAATCAACTTACACAAGAAGGAGAACAGGAAACAGCATGTCATTTAAAAAATCATCTGCTGCTGCGGCCCACCCACAGGAGCACAGGGACTGAAGCCAGTATCCTCTGTTAGAGACAGCACCAGGGCAGGCTGAGGACATACAGTAAGATGGCATCAGGTCTCTCGTAGTGATTGCATTATCTTAAGAACCTAGACACTGGGGGAATAATGCAAGTGATTCTTCACATTTTATTGTATCTATCCTCAAAGAGCTACCACTTTCAATGTCAAGCTGAACGATCTTGACATCTGGAGTGAATTTCTTGTGAGAGTGCAAAAGTTCCACTGTGTGACACTGGGTTAAGAGCAATTAGACTTGCTACCTCCCTGAAAGTTGACCACTATCACTTTGTGAGTTCCATGAGAACTTTTGAGCTCTCTGGTGATGAATTTCCATTTAATTTTTACTTTTGTTGGATGGGCTGGAATCCATAAACATAAATGGGAGGGCTACTGGCCATTATGGAAGCTGTAATTCAATCCACACAGTAGGCTCTGATAAAATGTACACTGGATAGAGCCCTACTCTTATAGCTTCCATTTATCAGGAACTCTCTATTGAATTATAACCAAATACTGTCTATTTTCTCATGTGTTATCATATCTGGAATGGTAACAAAATCATGCTAATCCATTCTGATTTTTTTTCTTTTTTTTGGTGACACTGAAGTTGAATAGCCCCTCCAGCTAGTCTCTTACATCAAAGTGCTTCTTTCCTATCATGCCTCTTAAGAACAATACTGTATTCCACTCTTCAGCATACTCTAATCCTTCCATTTCTATTACAATACTTCATTAATTTGACTACCTCATTGCTTTGTAGCTTTGAAGAAGGGCAGAAGTGGAAAACACTTGAATTCACAGTAACCTCTGGCAGGGAGGGTTTGTTCTTCCAAATATTTCAGCTATTTCCTCTCTGCTGGCTTACTATCATGTTGAGTTCCTGTGAGGAGCAGATATGAGTCATGCTCTCCCACCTTAGGCATCATAAATATCTTTCAGATAATAGATAACTCACCCGATCTTATGCGTTCCTGTGCACTTAAGAGATCCTCAGTGTGAAGAGAAAAATGCATTTTGATTTGAGGCATCCCTAGGTTTTATAGGGGTGCTAAATTATTTCCCTATAATGGTGGGGGAAAGACTGCTCTCATCACCAAATGCCAGCTGTATCTCTTTCTTTTCCCATTCACCAGCCTCCAAAGAAACATCTGAACAGCTACACAACCTGATAAACAGCAAGATTCCCCTGTACATAACCCCATGTTTGTGATATTCAATAACTGTGTATGAGCAACATGGATTACAAGGATCTGTGTAAAATATGGGAATTTACTTGAAATCTCTGAAAGACAATGTGAACTTCGGCACAAAGCAGCCTGTTTTGTTTGAGTGTGCTCTAGAGGTTAAAATTGTGTCCTTATTTTGAACTTATCTGGCTGGGTCAAATTTCCAAGTCTTAATTTTGCCTTCTGGAGCTTAACCTGTTCATTTTCTCTCTTTTCATAGGATATTTCCCCGAAACTTGACTACAGGTATCAGACTTACTTTAAGTCTGCCCTGCATAGTTCCTACACATTCGCCCTCTATGGCATCACTTCCAGAGCCCTCACAATCCTGACCAACCATCTGCATAGCATGTAACTATTAAGATGTCCTCACAATAAAATACATTTAAATGTTGTTCTTTTAGTTTTCTCTGAAAGCAACCTGAGCCCAAGGCTTAGTGCACATATTTGTCTGAGGAGTGATTTCAGCTATGAGACTGCTAGAAACTGTCTCCCTCAGCATCTGGGGAATTTCTGTGGGCTGCAAGAAAGTGGGACAGAACATAGGAAGGGCTGCTACCAATGCCAGGCTGGCAGTATAAATTTGTGGATCTGGCCAGGTATACAGCAATAGAAATGTTGAGCCTGTGAAAGTGCCTATTTAAATCCTGCCCCAAAGCATTACAATTAAAAAACACATTCGTAATAACATAGATACTATATCAGCCAAACAAAATATGTCAGCCTGTTTATACTCTGTGCAGCAATGAGCAGTTGGGGTGGTAACAAATTTGAATGCACATCCTATCTAAAGGAGGCTGTCATTCCTTAGTCAATTATTGCCATTCAAGAATATGGGCTCTCCCAGGTTCAGAGCGGCACTATTTATAACAGCTAAGATATGAAGCACAATAAACGGTCACTGACAGACAAATAGATAAGGAAAATGTGGTACATACATACAATGGACTATTGCTCAGCCATAAAAAAGAATGAAATCATGTCATTTGCAGCAACGTGGATGGACCTAAAATTACGCTGAGTGATGTAAGTCAGAAAGAGAAAGACGAATACCATTTGACATCACTATACTATATGTGAAATCTAAAATATGACCCAAATGAACATATCTGCAAAGTAGGAACCAACTCATAGACATAGAGAACAGACTGGTAGCTGTCAAGGGTGAGAGGAGGTGGAGGAGGGAAGTATTGGGCATTTGGGATGAACAAATGAACACTATTACACACAGAATGGATAAACAACAAGATCATACTATATAGCACAGGGAACTATATTCAATATCCTACGATAAGCCATAATGGAAAAGAATATGAAAAAGAATATATACATGTATGTCTATATATGTATATATGTGCGTATGTATATATATGTGTGTGTGTATATATATAATACTGAGTCACTTTGACAGCAGAAATTAACCACTTCAATGAAATTAGAAACAAAACAAAAAAACCAAACCAACAGAAAAAAATAAAAGAATATGGGCTGAACATTGTTAGATCTTTTGATTCTTTCTGTGAGTATCCAGAAATCCAGATTTTATCCTTGATTCTTAAACACTGGAGAAACTGAATGTGTTTGGATCCCATGAAGCACAGTCATGAGTGTCCACCTCCCATTATAGTCTTACTGAAGCAGCAACAGTAACCACTGCACAGGAGCTATGGAAATTCAGGATCTCCGAAGTATATAAAGTGGCCCATGGGTGTGTTTCTGGGTAAACTGGCTTTGCTAATGCAAGCTTATTTTCTATTGAGCTGAATACCATCTTTGCAGTGGAGTTGGGTGAGGGGCTCTAAAATGAGTAACCCATTTTTTGCCCTTGTTAATGTAACCCAGGTTAAAGCAGCATTGCTTTGCTTCAGGAACATTTAAGGTAGAGCTTTGATCTCCCCTCTATTAAAATAAAGTAATGCATTATCCTGACCTCAAAAAAGTAGTCCTAATTAGGGGCCTTGAATGAAATAATTGACCTTGACATTGCCTTCAGCTCAGGGCACAAAGCTGTTATCAAAAAGACTTATTGAGAAGTAAGACATGCTGCAATAAAGACTATTTAACAATTTTACAGTTTTGAATTTAAAGATCCCAGAATGCTTATACCACAAGGACAAATACTAACTAGCTTTGCAGTGGCCAGTAAGGAGAACTGTTGCATTATATTGAAACTTTTGTTGAGAATATGCATTGGTAAAAAATATAGTTTTAATTTAACATTAGTATTGTTGATTTTTTTTACCTACTTCATCTGCATTTTAACATAGTTAATGATTATGAAAAGTCTTACATGTGTTACATGATAGGTATCTTTTTAAGCATTGGAAACACAAGATTGGAACAAAGATTGGAAACACAAGATTGGAACAAAGATTGGAAACAGAAAATTGTAGAAAAAGGAAAGTATTAAATAAAAGACTGATAGCTCAGTTGGTAAAGAATCACCTGCAATGTGGGAAATCCTAGTTCCATTTCTGGGTTGGGAAGATCCCCTGGAGAAAGGATAAGCTAGCCACTCCAGTGTTCATGGGCTTCCCTTGTGGCTCAGCTGGTAAAGAATCTGCCTGCAGTGCAGGAGACTTGGGGTTGATCTCTGGGTTGGGAAGATCCCCTGGAGAAGGGAAAGGCTACCTACTTCAGAATACTGGCCTGGAGAACTCCATGGACAGTCCATGGGGTTGCAAAGAGTTGGACATGACTGAGCAACTTTCACTTCACTTCAAATAAAAGACAAGAGATTTCATTCTTGGTCCTCACATTGTCCTTATCCAGTGTGACCATGTAGAATTTATTTATATAATCATCTCTCCATTCCTTAAAGCTTTGTTATCTCATAACTTTAATATAATTATCTTACTTAATTTGATCTTTATTTGTCCTATTTAATTAAAAACTAAAAATGCAACTATGATCAATTCTTCTCACCAAACAAAACTTAACAAAATGTAAAGTTGACAAAATGTTTTGCAATTCCCAAGACTTCCTTTCTGGTGCTTTCTTCTCTTCCATGACCTACTTTCTCCCATCAGGTCCCTTTGTTCATACCCATGAGATACTTTATCACCACCAGTAAACTCTTAGTCTCTCACCAAACTGGGTTCTCATCCAAAATCTCCAAGCAACCATCTACCCCATAGTGAGAGATAGCCAACCAGTTGCTGTCCTTTCTTGCATGTGTATTTTTTTCTGGTTACAGAGTTGAGATTTTGCTTTCCTATAATAGGAACTCAAGAAGTAAGCATCCAAATAGGAGGGGTTTCAGGGTGCCAGTAAAGAATTATTTCTACTTTCCCTCTAGACTTTTAGAGGGAAAATGGATGTGTACATAGTATGTAAACCTGAGGCTTCAACTTGTACAGGTTATAGAGACAGACTATGGCAGGGCTGGGAGAAGAGCTCAGGTCTTCTGTGCATTTCAAGCTACAGAGATTGAACATTTATCAGGAGACTACCTAGTAGGCATGGTGCTGAGGGAACAGAACTGAGTGTGACAGTGTCTGCCTGTCAGGAATTTGCAGGCTAGCAGAGGAGATGGGTGGAATCTACAGAACACCGCAGTGTTTGCACNTCAAAAAGAACCTTGATTGGGCTAATTTCATATTACTAACTCTAACAGTTATTGGTAGAAATAAATATATCTTGGCCCCCAAACCTTTCAATTCTAACACACACACACACACACACACACACACACACACACACACACACCCCACTCTCCACTTGGACCTCTCCAGCCCACCTCTTCTCATTGTGCATTTTGCCCTGAGATATTCCCTTTAATGATAGGTGGGGCCCATCCTTCTGATTTTAACTTCTTCCTACCAGGAGGTAGAGATTTATCTTGACAAACCATTTGGAATTGCTGGGGGAATATTAACAAAATTTGCATGTGTGTCCTACAGCAGTGAAGAGAATACCTGAGATGTGTAAACGCTTTTGTGGGAGATTAGGTGTGGCTGTGAGGAAATGTGCTACCTGGTGGTGAGCTCCCAGCACAGATATTTCACTATCTAGGGATCTCTAATTACTAATACAGTACAGGAACAGTATGATATGTCCTTACAATTGCAGATGCCTTTTCAAAGATAATCTTTAATAGTTTATTTGACAACCTGTAAAATTATAGAAAATTATTAGTCTTGGGAATTACAAAAATCCCTGTAGTACAGTCAAACAATAAAGTTATAATTACCTGTGGGTAATTGAAATTTAACTGTTTTTTTTTTATTTTATATTACACATCAATAGCAACATAAGTTCAAGAGGCTTTTTTCCTTCTTTCCTTTTTTCTTACAGAACCTGAGAAAATGGACAGCGCTGTTGGGGGCTTGTGAGTTCCTGTCATAGTATTGAGCTTGAACAATTTCGATTAAAGCCCCATGTTTGAGACTGTCATTAGACCCACATTAAATTACATATCTGCAGTGTTAAAAAATAGAGTACTGTAGCTTTTTCTCAGCTACCTAAGGTAGGTAGTTAAGGCCTTGATTGTCTTTAAAGATCTATTTTTTCCCTCCACTGAAAGTCATTGTTTCTTTCATTAAACGTAAAACATAATTAAGAACACTAAAGTGTGCAGACAGGAATATTAGGATGGCATATTCCAAAGTACCTTTGTTCTATATTCATCACTGTAGATTGACTTCTGCATTTTATAATGTGATTTTATTATTTGGCTCTCATTCAGGTGAACAGAACAGGATGGGCATCGCTCAGGACCTTTAATTCCCTGGACTTCAGATGAAGCGGGCACTTGCCTTCTTCTTCCTCATTCACCCTCCACTTCCGCCACACACAAATTTTTGTTAAAGCTACATAAGTATTTTCAGACCAAAGCAAGGTAGTAGCATTTCAATTACTTCCATCACTTCTTTGAATGATAGCCTTTATCATAGCACCTCCAAGCCCTGCCCCTTTGGTTTCCTTTGTTTAAAGGAACCTTCTGATTCTTTGATTCTTCTCAGCTAACCAGTGGTGCAACTGAATGGAAGGAAAGTAATGGACCTATATGGAAAAACATTCACAGGTAAAGGGGAAGGTTCCTTTGCAGAAACTGTCTCCACCTTTTGCTGCCCATCCTGTCCAGCTTCCTCCTCCTCCACACTGTCTCTGGGTCCTGCCATTTCTTGTGTATAAACATCATCTAGGTGTCAAGGCCTCTGGGGAACCAGAGGCACACAGGGTAGCCCTCTGAAGTTTTTACCCAGAAGTAGCAGCTGTAGACCAAGTGGTCTGACCCAATTCCTCCTCTGTGATTTGGAGAGTAATGGGAACTGAAATATGCTTGTGTTTTTTCCAGGGCTGACTTTCAATTCATTTTCTAGATATTAGGAAACAGGGTCAAAGAATCTGGAAGGTTCCAGGCTAATATTAGAAATTAGCCAGCAGACGAGTGTCTTCCTTTCTTTCATAAGAGGTCTGAGGGGTCCAGTGTGGGAGGACCATGGGGCCTTCATCTTCTTTGGTCACCACAGAGCAGTTCATGACACATGAAGCAGACAAAGGAGGGGCTAACCACACCCAGACCTTTGTGTTAGTTACGCTAAGCAAACCAACAGAGGAAGAAAAAACTGAAATTCAGAAACAGTAGCCTAAGATCGTTTCTTCTCTTGTCCTCCTTTCTTAATTCATTCACATACATGATGGCTGACATACGCACATGCATGTGCACACACACACACAGACACATACATACACACACACTTCCTCTTTTAGACAGAATATCACCAGTATCTCCTGTTGGATAACCTAAGTTATAACTTCATCAGTCTTAAGACCCAACGTTGACAAGCAAACACACATAAAGCATCTCTTAGGGGAAAAGGTGGTCCTCTTAGAATTAGTTCTTTATAATGATTTAACGAGGTTCCTTATTACAAACAAAATCTTATTTTCTTTCCAAAGGGAGGTTAGAAAATATGTGTGCTGTCCTGGAGCAGTGAATCCAGGCCACAAAGTAATGAAGAGCTGATATATTACCTTCATGTAGATGAAAGTTCAAGGTAGATAATGTCCCTCTATGGATGGTGGCAAACTCAGCAGTTTGTGGTGCTACAAACTCATGATTTTGTCAAGTATCAATTCGGGGATGATCTTTTACAACAGGAAGCGGCTCACATCTGGTTTACTAGTTATTCATTTCTCTTCTCCCACTAACGCATAAGCTCCACGAGGATCGATACTTTGTCCTGCCCATCACTCTCACTGTCACAGCTCTCCACTGATTTCAGTTAAAAATCCAGCCCTTTATGTCTGGTATTGCCTGCCTCTCTGACCTTGTCCCCCATCACTCTTTCCCTCGCTTCCCTCCAGCTACCAGGCCCTTATGCTATTCATGAATGCACTGATTTCTGCCCATTTCGATTTTCTATGTTCATTAATTCTCTTCCCACCTGCTCAGAGAGCTCTTCCTGACTACTCTTCTAAAATTCACCTCCTTTCAATTCTGTCATTCTGCTTCCCCTTGATCTGGTTTGTTTTCCCCCACAGTGTGGATTGCCATCCAGAAAGCATTTTTAGCAGTTATAATAACTCAGTAATTTCATTGAATGGGTAGAATTTTGGCAAGTGAAGAACATCCAGATTGGGAATTGGCCATAAAGGCAAAAGTGATCCCAATTTAGACACTAGGGTCCTTAGGGCTGTTAGTAGAAACAGAGACAGCAGGCGGGGTGTGTATAGAGGAAAATGATCACTGATGAATTATTTTTGATTTTTATGTAAGAGAATGCCATTTCTGATTTCTAGAATGGAATGTGGTGATCTATGCAGAGTTTCAGGCTCCGCCTCATGCCCAACAGTTCAGCATTACATTGGGGAGATAAATGTAGAAACTATCAAATCTGTAATAAGGTAAAACCTGGTTTCCACCAATTTAATCTCTATTAAAAGCCTCATAAACCACATTTTGGTAAAAGGGACTAATATCTATCTCACAGCTATGCCCAGCTTCTAACTCAATTGGCATATGTTTCTTCATATTCCTCTTTAAAAAGTCAATGGTTTATGAAATTATCCAAATACCTGAATCCTTCCCTAGTCAGAACCAGTCACTAAATGCAAAAGAATTTAAATTGCACACGCTCCATGATCCCCCCAGGCTTTTACTTTCCCCCTCGAGTGCAAGCGTTAGTTTCAAGAAAAGAAATGCATGTAAAGTTCAATAAATTGGGAGAGGATGGCTCAACTGTCTAATTTTGACTCAATGTCCTGATTTTCATCCAAGCCATTGAAAGGGAAGGCTGGAAAATAGCCAACAGAGAATTTTTCCCACCATGTCCAGTGACTTCATCAATTCCTCTCTCTACTGCAGGAGTGAAGCCTTTTCCTTAGCAGGGTCTCACTCAACAAACCCGGATCAATGGTCACTTGAAGGCCCACTAAATCTCTCAATCTGGACAATGTCCTTCGCTCAACTTAGCTGAAAGTTCTATGATCAAATGTCATTTCCGAGGAGGTTTGAAAGGTGTGGAAAGCAAGACAAAAGTTCTAACCTCTGGCCTTCTGAAAGAGTCGCATCTCTTGCTATTTTTAAGTGGCCATCCTCTTCCAATACTGTCAGGCTACTGGGGAACCTCGTCAGAGGTTTCAGTTTGTAGATGTCAAGATCAATACTGCTTCCTCAGCATCACATCCCACAGGTCCCAAATCCCTACAGATTCAAGGAAGATTGTCAAGTCCGGAGGGGTCTTCACACTGCTCCAAGTTCCATAACCAATTTAAGTCTTCGGACTTAAACCAGAGGCCTGGCTGACAGACGCTTTTCACATCCCTTCCAGCTCTAGGAGTCCAGATTTTAGCTCAGGCCCAAATAATTCTTTAGTGAAAAAGTGAAACTTCTGTTCTAGCTAATTCAGTCTTCGGCACATTTGCTACTGTTTTTTAGAAGCCAGAGGCGATTTACAAGGGAACTTGCAAAGCCATTTTGCCTGAACAAATTCTCCATCTGGTGATTCACTGAACATGATCTCATATTTCTTAAAGGAAGAAACAAGGAATGGACTTAGAAGGCCTCATGTTGATGTTTACCCGCCAAGACTTCTTATGCTGCTGATACTCCATTTGTAAATCTACATCGAAAATCACTCTTTGGGTACAATTTCCCACTATTCCTTCACTTCTAGCTGTCATAGGTCAATGAAGCTACAAGTTGGGGCCCTGTCCGCGTATAAATACTGGAATTGCTGAAATTTGGGGAGAATTTTGTAAAAAGAATTTGTGTTATATTTCATGAGACCCATGAAAGAGTCTGAATGTTTTTTAGTCGGTTGTTCTGTGGTTCCTGAGAACAATACTGCTGCTAGGGCACTTCACATCACCATCTGCAGAAAGCATGAGGATAGACAGAGTGCTTTGTTACAGGAAGAAGAAAAACAGGACCCATTAGGGTGGAGGGGTTGCTATGACATCACACAGGCTCTGCTGATCCTTCTGGGATACCCCCAACCTACCAGACCACCTTCTCCCCCAACCCTAGGCCTTTATCTTCTCCTCCTCCTGATTACTAACATACCCTTGGTGGTCTACTGGTGTCCCTGCAGCTTTTGTGATGAACCTGTTGATTTCTGTGCTTCTTCTGATTTCCTAAAGCCATATTTCCCTTTCCATTTGATGATCCACTGTCTCTTCACTCACTGACTGCACCACCTCTGATTCTGCTCTCTAGATATAATCTTTCTCCAGCAATTTGGATTGCTTTCTAGTCAGTTTGTGCCTAGGAAAAAGAGACTGTTCCTGACTCCCACCCCTTCTCCAGTGCTGCTTTCTTAAGACCACATACTGGTTCTCATTCAGCTGATTTTCTTTGTGTTTCCATTCTTTAATCCATAATTCTCTCTCTGTGACCCTTGTTGCTATTTGACTTTGGATCTTTCTTTTTATAGGCCTCCTATCCTGTTAACTCTGGGGGACAGAATCTAGGCCAGATATATGTAGAAAGAGGGCTAAGAAAAAGAGAAGAGGCGCTGATCTGGCCAAGAAGGGGTGCAAGCTCACAGGACACAAGGACATAGAAATATTGCACATAATCTGACGTAAGGAAAACATACCAGCATTGCACTCATTCACTCATAGATGCAAACATTATTTAATCAACTCAACATTTGTCTGTAATAAATATTCTGCCTCTTAGTTGTTTGTTTTATAAGGTTGATCAAGATTATTTTTTTTTCTCTTTGTGCAGGAACCCTAGACTTATACAACCACCCTCCAACACAGATGTAAAATCAACATTTCCTGAGCCAAAGACACTTGTCTCTTGTATTCCCTGCCTGAACTAGGGCACAGCATGACAAGTTTGAGGTTTTTGCCTAAACTATCATGTAACAATTCATCCATTCATTTATTTTTTCAATCAATTTATCATTGAACTGACATTTATTGAACAAGGAACCTATATGTGCCAAACATTGTTCTTAGTACTCCAGAAATGAAAGTGAATAAACCAAAGTCTCTTTTCTCATTCAAATTATCTACTAGAAATGTAGGTTGAAGGGAGATATACATATTCTGTCAGGGGTTGATGAATTCTATGAGGAAAAATCAGGTGGCTAAAGAGACAAAGCAATGGGGAGCGAAGTTACATCATTAAGCAGAATGGCAGACAAAGTCTACTTATTGAGGTATTATTGGAGTGAATAAATTGTAGAGATAAGCCATGTAGATATCTAGAAGAAAAAGACCTTAGGAAATGGGAGCAGGAGACCAATAATCTTCAAGCATAAGAGTTCCCGGTATATTTAGAAAACAGCAAAATTTGGATTCATTTAGTAGGTCCATCTCCTACGAGCACCAATAGACATCGTAATTTCCAAAAAATACTATCAACTTCATTGTGATCACCTGTTTATTCCTTATTTTTCCCTCTAGGCAGCACATAACATGAAACAGGAAATACGATTGCTTGGTTTACCCCTGCCTCCTAGTGCTTGCTGGATATCTGGTACATCAGAGGTGCACCATAAATAGTAATCAAATGAATGAGTGGATGTCTGAATAAACTGCCCTATAAAATGAGATAATGCACATAAATCTTGTAGCTCCGTGCCAGACATATACTACACATTTAATGGATTTCAGGGACAATATGTTGCTGCTGATGCAGGTGATGATGATACAACTCAAGAGAAGCTGAACTTCTTCCTGAAGATGGAGACACTGTTCCCAGCCTGTGGGTAGACCAGTGCAGCAGGAAGCTCTCTTTAAGTGCTTCTTGCTGAAATCTGCCCATGTGTTTAGTGCCCTATCTGTCCCCGGTGGTAAAGAATCTGCCTGACAATGCAGGAGACACAAGAGACAGGGGTTCGATCTCTGGGTCAGGAAGATCCCTAGAGGAGGAAGCAGCAACCCAGTCCAGTATGCTTGCCTGGAAAATTCCAAGGACAGAGGCGCCTGGTGGCCTACAGTCCATGGGCTTGCAGAGGCATACATGAGTGAGTAAGCAACATGCATTATACACCTAGCCCCAAAGACAGCCGTAGCAGCAGCAAATGCATCTATTATGATATTTATAGGTAAGAAATCCAACTCTATAGCTAAGAACATGAAAGCAGAACTATTCAACTCTTAATTTTCCATGGCCTTCTAAATAAGAGGCTTTCATAGAAGCTCAGACGGCAATGCAGGAGACCTGGGTTCATTTCCCAGGTCAGGAAGATCCCCTGGAGAAGGAAATGGAAACCCCCTCCAGTATTCTTGCTTAGAAAACCCCATGGAAAGAGGAGCCTGGTGGGCTTCAGTCCTTGGGGTCGCAAAGAGTTGGACATGACTTAGTGGCTAGCACTTTCTAAATAAGGAATCAAGTCTTCAGAGAGAAAAAAAACTATGTCAAATGGAGAATGATGTCCAAATGAGGAGTTGGTAAAGAAAACTAATACCTACAAACCTACTTCAAGTGAGTCTAGCAGATGTTACTGCAAATAGCTAGTCCTCACAACTTTTGAAGCATCACATACAACAGTGGACATCTCAGTTTTGAAATAAAGGAGGGGTGTGTACCTCAGAAACTGAAGCAAGGTCACACTGTCAAGAGTCAAGAAACATTCTGGGGTTGACAGTAAGTAAAGCGAATCAAGTGCTAGTCACTCAGTCATGTCCTACTCTTTGCACCCCCATAGACTGTAGCCCACCAGGTTCCTCTGTCCATGCGGATTCTCCAGAAAGAACCCTGGAGTGGGTTGCCATTCCCTTCCACAGGGGATCTTTCTGACCCAGAAATCAAATTCAGGTCTCCTGCAAATAGTGATGATCAAATTGCATATATGTGGAATATCAGAGTTGACAAGTTTTGTTCAAACTATCAAAGCTCCTTTAATCCTTCACTTCATAAAGAAGCTCAGACTGGCTGGAATGTCTCTTCCAAACTCATGCCATCAGTGACAGGATCAGGAGAACTTGTCTTATACCCAGAGGTAGGTGTTCCTTCCATTAATTTCTATAGCCCCTAGCTGGGCTCCTTATTTCCATTCTTGTTCTTCTATAATCCATTCTATCAATTCAGTTCAGTTGTTCAGTCATGTCTGACTCTTTGCAACCCCATGGACTACAGCATGCCAGGCTCCCTTGTCCATCACCAACTCCCAATCCATTTTATTCAGTGTCAAGATGATCTAAAGTTAAAGCTCTGATTATTTTATTGTGCCTGCTACTGCTGCTAAGTCACTTCAGTCATGTCCGACTCTGTGCGACCCTATAGACGGCAGCCCACCAGGCTCCCTCGTCCCTGGGATTCTCCAGGCAAGAACACTGGAGTGGGCTGCCATTTCCTTCTCCAAAGCATGAAAGTGAAAACTAAAATTGAAGTTGCTCAGTCATGTCTGACCCTCAGCGACCCCAAGGACTACAGCCTTCCAGGCTCCTCCACCCATGGGATTTTCCAGGCAAGAGTACTGGAGTGGGGTGCCATTCAGCTTTGAATGCCTTCTTGCTGCAATTAAAGTCANTATAGCTAAGAACATGAAAGCAGAACTATTCACCTCTTAATTTTCCATGGCCTTCTAAATAAGAGGCTTTCATAGAAGCTCAGACAGCAATGCAGGAGACCTGGGTTCATTTCCCAGGTCAGGAAGATCCCCTGGAGAAGGAAATGGAAACCCCCTCCAGTATTCTTGCCTAGAAAACCCCATGGAAAGAGGAGCCTGGTGGGCTTCAGTCCTTGGGGTCGCAAAGAGTTGGACATGACTTAGTGGCTAGCACTTTCTAAACAAGGAATCAAGTCTTCAGAGAGAAAAAAAACTATGTCAAATGGAGAGTGATGTCCAAATGAGGAGTTGGTAAAGAAAACTAATACCTACAAACCTACTTCAAGTGAGTCTAGCAGATGTTACTGCAAATAGCTAGTCCTCACAACTTTTGAAGCATCACATACAACAGTGGACATCTCAGTTTTGAAATAAAGGAGGGGTGTGTACCTCAGAAACTGAAGCAAGGTCACACTGTCAAGAGTCAAGAAACATTCTGGGGTTGACAGTAAGTAAAGCGAATCAAGTGCTAGTCACTCAGTCATGTCCTACTCTTTGCGCCCCCCATAGACTGTAGCCCACCAGGTTCCTCTGTCCATGCGGATTCTCCAGAAAGAACACTGGAGTGGGTTGCCATTCCCTTCCACAGGGGATCTTTCTGACCCAGAAATCAAATTCAGGTCTCCTGCAAATAGTGATGATCAAATTGCATATATGTGGAATATCAGAGTTGACAAGTTTTGTTCAAACTATCAAAGCTCCTTTAATCCTTCACTTCATAAAGAAGCTCAGACTGGCTGGAATGTCTCTTCCAAACTCATGCCATCAGTGACAGGATCAGGAGAACTTGTCTTATACCCAGAGGTAGGTGTTCCTTCCATTAATTTCTATAGCCCCTAGCTGGGCTCCTTATTTCCATTCTTGTTCTTCTATAATCCATTCTATCAATTCAGTTCAGTTGTTCAGTCATGTCTGACTCTTTGCAACCCCATGGACTACAGCATGCCAGGCTCCCTTGTCCATCACCAACTCCCAATCCATTTTATTCAGTGTCAAGATGATCTAAAGTTAAAGCTCTGATTATTTTATTGTGCCTGCTACTGCTGCTAAGTCACTTCAGTCATGTCCGACTCTGTGCGACCCTATAGACGGCAGCCCACCAGGCTCCCTCGTCCCTGGGATTCTCCAGGCAAGAACACTGGAGTGGGCTGCCATTTCCTTCTCCAAAGCATGAAAGTGAAAACTAAAATTGAAGTTGCTCAGTCATGTCTGACCCTCAGCGACCCCAAGGACTACAGCCTTCCAGGCTCCTCCACCCATGGGATTTTCCAGGCAAGAGTACTGGAGTGGGGTGCCATTCAGCTTTGAATGCCTTCTTGCTGCAATTAAAGTCAAAATTTTTATATTGGTCTATATAGTACTTCTCTAATATAAAATAATGCCTGGAACATAGTAGGCAATAGTGAACAAATGAACTTTTTCCTCCAAATAATATCATAAAGTTGGTCAATCAAGGTAAATCTGAAGAAACAGCTTGTTTAAATAAAATGTTCAACAATATATTCTCCAAAATGAATGTACATGATGAAATGCAAGCTGGGCGAAAGTGGGTTAACTGAATTTAATGATCAGACCCAAATAATTTATTTTCCCCTCCATCATCTAGTAGATTACTGCTAGCTCCTTGTTGACTCAGCTTCATTAAGCCTGTTTACCAATGATTTTGATGACAACACCGAAAGGAAGCTTATGAAATCTGAATGGCACAAAGCTGGAAAGGATAATAAATATAACAATCAACCTTCAAAACTGTTCTGACAGGCTGGAATTCCAAGTAAATTCCAACAAAATGAAATTTAATAGTGATAAATGCAACATTCTGCATAAAAGTTCAAATACTAATTGTATAATACAGGATGGAGAAACTTGGCTTGGCAGAAAATCATGTGAAAAAGATCTGGAGGATTTAACTGACCACAACTTTAATAAGACCCATCAGTATGTGGCAGATGCCTTTAAAAATTCACATGCATAGGTTGCATTAGTATAAGCCCTTTTTCTAAATTATAGCTAGTAATCACTTTGCTAACCTCTGTAACTCAGACCACATCCGGAGTTTCTTGCTCAGTTCTGGGTGCCATATTTTAAGGGGGACACTCAATCCAGGGAACAAAACCAAGATGGAGAAGGTTGGATAAGCAAGCCATGGTTGAAATAATAGAAATCCAAAATCATACCCCTATTTTAAGTCTTATGAGATGCTATAAAAAAAAAAAAGCTTCATTTTTTGCTGTTCTGGAAATCAGAATGTGAACTAATGACTTTAAGTGGGTATTAAGTATACTCTTACTGACAGAAAAATTTTGAATCAATGAATAAGTGGCTTAAAGGAGGAAAGATACTGTCACTGAACAAGGAGGTAAATTATGTGTACCTGGGGTAGTTTTACAACAGAACAGCCACCTGAATGAGTTGGGATCCATGAACTATTTGCCACTGGGANTAAGTATACTCTTACTGACAGAAAAATTTTGAATCAATGAATAAGTGGCTTAAAGGAGGAAAGATACTGTCACTGAACAAGGAGGTAAATTATGTGTACCTGGGGTAGTTTTACAACAGAACAGCCACCTGAATGAGTTGGGATCCATGAACTATTTGCCACTGGGAGTTGTCAAAGCAACAAAAGATAAACCTCAAAAGTTAGAAGCACTGAGTGACTATATAAGGCTCTGCAGCTAGCATTTCTAAACTAAGCAGCTTTCTTCACCTTGCTAGCTGTTCAAGGTGGTCCCTTTCACTTCCGCAGTCAACATCTATGGAATATGATATATGGAATCAGCCACCTTAAAATTGAAGTCATTTTCCAAGAAATGTGCCTTATTGTACCCAAATAAATATTCAGATGCTATTCTGGAGCCTACAGAAAAGGAAAAAAAAATTAAAAAAAAAAAAAACTTTGTCATCATAACACTGATACCTTCAGACTACCTCCAAGAAAAAGAAATGCAAAAAGGCAAAACTGTTGTCTCATGAGGCCTTTAGAGCTGAGAAAAGAAGAGAAGCTAAAGGCAAAGGAGAATGGCACTCCACTCCAGTACTCTTGCCTGGAAAATCCCATGGGCGGAGGAGCCTGCTAGGCTGCAGTCCATGGGGTCGCTAGGAGTCGGACATGACTGAGTGACTTCNTTTTTTTTTTTTTAAATGAGAAGAGCTTAAGGAACGTCTAGGTTGAGAGCAAGTATACTAACATTCATAAGGGCCCCAAGAGAATAAGAAAGCAGAGATAGAAATATTTTTGATAAAATTATGGCTGAAAAATTCCCAAAGCTAAGGAAGGAAACATACGCAGGTACAGGAAGCATATAGAGTTCTGGCTATATGGACAGCATGAGGCAGTTGGTCTTAGAGTTAAGATATCATTAAGGTATCATTCCAATGATACTGCATTTATTTTATGACTCTCAATTTTTAAAGACCCTCAGATTCTATTTCAGTATGCTACGTATTCTTGAAGGTAACACAGCTTATCTTTTCAGAGTAGATATAGCAGGATAAAAATGGTGAACATAACAGAAACTCTTTCAAGCTTATTTTATTTTGCTCTACTTTTAAAAGGGGAAGTATTACAAAGATACAAGAGTCAGTTTTTGGATCCACTGTTCTGAGTGTTAGGATTTTTAAGGTTTCTTCGCTATACCAGGAGACAAAGTTAGTATATTATATTTTCCCCCAATAACCTTGTTTTATCTTTAGTGTCTATTTTTTATTGGGAATCNAACTCTTTCAAGCTTATTTTATTTTGCTCTACTTTTAAAAGGGGAAGTATTACAAAGATACAAGAGTCAGTTTTTGGATCCACTGTTCTGAGTGTTAGGATTTTTAAGGTTTCTTCGCTATACCAGGAGACAAAGTTAGTATATTATATTTTCCCCCAATAACCTTGTTTTATCTTTAGTGTCTATTTTTTATTGGGAATCCAACCAAAAGATGAAGCTTGTCTCTGAGACTGTCTATTCCACAATTTGTCCTACATTCATTGATTAGTGTTGGCCCTCATATAATTAATAAATCCCTATATATATATATATACACACACACACACACACATTTATATGAGTCGGATTATGAATAATAAATTCTGTTCCATAATTATATGTGTCTGTTCCTTTAGAACTACAGAACTTTTTTTATTGCAATGCCTTTTAAGTCCTAATATCTAGAATGAAAATCCCCATTTTTTAGTTTTATTTTTCAATGTTAACTTATTACTAATGAACTCATTTTTAAATTTTTATATATAATTTTCTAATATTTGTCGTTTCTCCAAAATTCCAGCTGATATTTTGATAAAAATTATTTTGAAATTATAAGGTAATTTGATCTGAATTCATAATTTTTCAAAGTTAGACCTTCTTACCTATGGTGATGGAACGAATTTAAATTGGTTCATCTTTTATGTCCTTTAATACATTTTAAAAAGTTTCTCCTTCCTAAGTCAGTATCTAAGTAATTTAGAGTTTTCCCTTGTATTGTCATTGAGCCTTATATTTTTAGTCATTCTCCCAACTTATTTATTACATAGTAACAATGAATATTATTAGTTTTGGGATGAAATCATCTTCTGTCAGGCAATCTAGTTGAATTTTCTCATTTTGTGTATTCTTTGAAAAGGAATAACTACAATATATTTTGATATACTGCATTACATATTAGAGTAAAAAAATCCTATAATGAGTCAAATTTCAAATTCCAGTAAAGCAAACTCCTGTACACAGCACAATCTCAGATGTACTATGACTATTGAATATTTTAAAGAATGGTATCCTAGAGTCTCTATTTAAAACTCAGTGCATATTAATATTATTGGATTAAATGTTTGTTATCTTTTTTTCTCTAAGTAGAACTTTTAAAACAGTTGTATATTGGAGTATAGTCATTTTACAATGTTCTATTAGTTTCTACTCTGCTGCTGCTAAGTCACGTCAGTTGTGTTTGACTCTGTGTAACCCCACAGACGGCAGCCCACCAGGTTCCCCCATCCCTGGGATACTCTACAGCAAAGTAAATCAGCTAAGTGTATACATATATCCCATTTTGGAGGGATTTCCTCCCCATTTAAGTCACCACAGAACATTGAGTAGAGTTCCCAGAGATAATCAAAGATGGTACAAACAGATAGAGGGATACATATGGGGATATAGGTTCTTAGATTGGAAGAATCAATATTGTGAAAACAACTATATTACCCAAGGCAATCTACAGATTTAATGCAATTCCTATCAAATTAAGAATAGCATTTTCCACAGAAATAGAACAGCAAATTCTACAGCTGGTATAGAAACAATGAATTGCCAAAGCAATCTTCAGAAGAAAAATAGAACTGGAAGAATCAGGCTCCCTGACTTCAGACTACATTACAAAGCTATAGTAATCAAGACTGCTTGGTACTGGCACTAAAGCAGAAATATAGACCAATGGAACAGATTCCCTGGGGGAGGGCATGGCAACCCACTCCAGTATTCTTGTCTGGATAATCCTATAGATAGAAGAGTCTGGTGGGATACAGTCCATGGGGTCACAAAGAGTTGGACATGACTGAGCAACTAAGCACAAGCACATATATTAATCAGGGCTTTCCTGGTGACTCAGACGGCTAAGAATCTGCCTGAAATGCAGGAGACCCAAGTTTGGTCTCTGGGTCAGGAATATCCACTGAAGAGAATTGCTATCCACTCCAGGATGACTTCCCTGGTGGCTCAGATGGTAAAGCATCTGTCTACAATGCGGGAGACCGGGGTTCGATCCCTGGATCAGGAAGATCCACTGGAGAAGGGAATGGCAATCCACTCCAGTACTATTATTGCCTGGAAAATCCCATGGACAGAGGAGCCTGGTAGGCTACAGTCCATGGGGTCGCAAAGAGTCAGACACAAATGAGTGACTTCACTTTCCTGACTTCACTTCCCAGTATTCTTGCCTCAAAAATCCCATGGACAGAGGGGCCTGGCAGGTAGCTGTCCATGGGCTCACAAAAGTTCAGACGTGACTGAGGGACTAACACTTTGCTATCAGAGTGGTTGTTATGGAAGTAAGCAGAAGTGGAATGGAGAATAAGAATGAAATGAATACGTACTTTGCCTACATTCTTAAATTTAAATTCACAAAACAAGAGGACGCCTCACATCCACCTATAAGAAAGTGTCATGAACTAAGACATAGAATTAGTCAAACCTTTTGCACCTGGGGTAATACAAAATAAAATCTACAAAGATGTCTCAGAACTCAGTGGACTTCTGGAAATGGGAAATGGAGAGCTGTAAGAAATCCAGGAGAGAATATCCTTCCACCTGCATTTCTCCTTGGCCTTCTTGCTCAGTAGACCCACTTGTTCTCCTTTTCAGCAGACACAGAGAAAATTTCATGTAATACCTTCACATTGCTTCATTTCCTCCCTCCAAAAGACCTAGACTGAGTTTTAGAAAAAAGTAATTCACTATGAAGATAGATGAATATGGTGGATACCATTTTGTTATTAAAAAACAGCATACAATGTAATCAGTTTGGTTTTCTCTTATGAGAAATAAAATGATGGTTTCGGAGGAATTCCAACTACCAATTGGTTCCACTATGTCAATAAGCTCCTGAAATAAAGCTTTTGAAATCATATTTGTTTAATTGTAAAAGTTCTATACCTCATTTCTTCTTTCATTCCTTCACTTATTTCTTCCTTCCATTTTATTCCTTTCCTTCCTTTTATCCTCCTTTTTCTTTGATTTCCCCTTCATCTCTCCCCCCCCCGCTTCCATCTTACCTCTTCCTCCTCTCTCTCTTCCTTTCTCTTCCCCTCTCCCATCCATAGCTAAAATGTCAAAATAGCTCAAAAATGCACTGCCTGATTGAAATACAAAGTCCCACAGTCAACTTTCAGGGAAAAGTAATTTACAAAATAATTTCATTTTAGTAACATGACACTATATTTTCACTGTTTTCATAAAGCTTTTACTTAGTCTTCCCTTTGAATGGAGTACCACCAAGTTGGATAGCTATGGCTCTGTCTTCTGAAAGCCTACAACATATCCAGAAACATAAAACTCCCTGTCTTGGTTAACTAAAGAAGAATAATTGAGTATTTTTCAACCAATCTTTCTTAATCTCCTGATTTGAAATACAAGTTTTGAGCTAGGCATGACATTCGACTAGAAATGCAGCAACTTTGTTGTCACAATGCTGATCATTTCACTGTCCTGATCTGGGATGAAGAGAACAAAGATATTAGGCTTTGTAACATGATGCTTCCTGGCTATTTGTTGCATCCATCTCACTACTCTGGGTACTTCAAGTGATGAAGTCTTAAGGAGTATGGAAACACAGACATATGATGAGCCCTTTACAATTCATAAAGCCATTCAAAAACACCCGCCATGTAATTAAGCTGTTTATTTTGATTTTCAGTTTATTAGAATTGGTAGAATATTTTCACCCCAGCAGCAGTGTGTCAGTGAGACCACAGGGTAGGTTAAGAGAGTTTTTACAATCACCAGCTTCGTGTCTGAAAAGGATTTACATTCTCCCCTGCCTACTCTATATATATGAAATTAAATAAATGATTATTTACATGTTTGTTTCACAAAGATAATGAAATGCTCACTGAATATCGACTTAGTCTCCTACCTCCATCCTCTTAGCAAGTATTTAAAAAGTTAAGTTTTGTTTCCCATAAATGGTGTTATTAAATCACAGAAGAGTCTTATTTTCAAGAGCTTGTTGGGGAGTTGTAGACAGCCCTAGGGTTCACTCTGTCCGTGAGCTCCAGAAAAAATGTGGTGAGAGCTTTAACAGCTAGTTTCTTTACCTCTCCTAAAACATATACCATTGTTTTTAAAACTGTTTGTTTAGTTACATATATAAGTATTTACTCTAAAGGAGACTCCATCATGTTGAAAATTCATCCATATGTCTTCTACTGATCTGATGATTCAAGGTATACTTTCAAGGTTTTAGTTTCTTATCTCTATTGATAAGAGAATAAAATTTCTAGTTCTTCTCTTTGAAGATTCAAACCAAAGTTACTTCCTAGTCACAGGGTTCTCAGTATCAACTATCAGAAGTCATTCTTGAATTGACACAAAGTAAACTTTTAATATTAACAGCATACACTTTGCTTATCTAACCCCCCATTCCTATTCTTTCCTGCTCCCTGGATTAACCTTCTGTTTCCAACAAGCAGAGAGTCCTCCTTTTTCAGGTCAAGTTCATCTTGCTTCTGAGCTTTTATTCTCTGCGTGCCACTCCTTCCTTCACCCCTCTTCCTGAGTTCTCAGCTTACAGAAACCTCATACTTTCCTCAAAAACAAATTCTATTTTCACTTAAAAAAATTCAAACAAAAGAAATAAACCAACCAATGAAACAACCAACTTCTCTGATTATTACAAGGGTCAAACTGCCCTTTTTCTCAATGGATTACTCTAGCACATGGGATCATAAAATATATTTGTGGAATTCTTCACCTTTTTCTCTATTTCCTTTATGAACACATTCTGTATGTTAATAAAGACAGGGAATATGTGACTATTGCTTGATTTTTTTTAAAATTGTCTGCTGCCTAGGATAGAGCTGGACAAAAAAGAATACATTTAACAAATACTTTTTAACTCAATAAGCGGCTATTTCCCATAATTATTAGAACTTTACCCCATAATTAACTTTTATTTCCTAGAAATTAAAAAATCTGAATTGTGTAGCATGGATCAATCAGCTTATATCAAATGTGTCCCTGTGAATAGGTCCTCTTTGCCTTTTCTTCCCATGTAAAGTCTGCTATAATTTAGAAAATGGTGGTATTTTTATTGTGAGATAGTTCAACCACACAGAAAGCAGAATAGAAAAATAAATACTGAGGCTTAATTGTGCATCTTGAACAAATCTAAGTATTAAACACACTACATACCAAGCATTCTTCTATGAATTTTAATACATACTGACTCATGAAATTCTCAGAACACTCCTATGATGTGGTACTATTGTTACTATTCCACATTTTCTAAGTGAATGTAGATTTGTTACATACTTTGCATAAAGTCACACAGATTATAGGTTACAGAGGGCAAAACTGAACCAAAGCATTCTAGTTTAGAATGTGCCCATGATTCCATCCTATACTACATTTTCACCTGGATTTCCCCTTAAATCCTAACATTATGACACATTTACTTTGGACTTTTAAAAACAATGTGCGGGGACTGTCTCTTATACACATCTAGATGTGTATAAGAGACAGGTCCATGGGCTCACAAAGTCAGACA
>SJYA01001618.1:803882-815641 GCA_006410615.1 Neotragus moschatus | reverse complement strand
TGGGGAGGGAGGGGGGAGGGGGGCGGAATTGGGAACTCAGGTACACTTGTGGCTGATTCATGTCAATGTATGGCAAAATGAATACAGTATTGGAAAGCAAAACAAACTAAAAAAATAAAAATTTAAACTTTAAAAAAAAAAGAAAAAAAACCCAATATTCCCACTATAAACACCTTTCCAACCCTATTTACTGAATTTCTCTGCTGTGATGGCAATAATTGTTAATTTTGCTGCTGCTGCTGCTGCTGCTGCTGCTAAGTCACTTCAGTCATGTCCAACTCTATCCAACCCCATAGACGGCAGCCCACCAGGTTCCCCTGTCCCTGGGATTCCACAGGCAAGAATACTGGAGTGGGTTGCCATTTCCTTCTCCAATGCATGAAAGTGAAAAGTCAAAGTGAAGTTGCTCAGTCGTGTCTGACTCTTAGTGACCTCATGGACTGCAGCCTACCAGGCTCCTCTGTCCATGAGACTTTTCAGGCAAGAGTACTGGAGTGGGGTGCCATTGCCTTCTTCAATTATTAATTCAATGCTTATAAATCCCATATCTTTTTGTGCTTTTACTTTTAGATTTACTTTTGTGCTTATATTTATGGACTATTATTTATTTGTGAGTGGTTTTAAAGTTTATTTAAATATGTATCATTTGGCAATTGCCTTGATTTTATTCAATGTGTTTTTTAAAACTTATGTTCATTGGCATATATATCCTTCTTCCTAATTTTAACTATTGTCTAATGCCCCTGATAAATACACCATGAATTTCTTATACATGGACATTTGTATTTTTTCCATATTTTTGAAGTAAGAAGCAGTGTTTCAATGAATATTCTTATATATGTTTCCTTCAGTTCATGTACTTATTTAGGAAATATAACTTTTGCACACTGTTACTTACAGAACTGAACTGAGTGTAGGGTATGAGATTTGGTCAGATAGCTTTCCAAATTATTGTGCCAGCTTGTGTGCCCACTAGACTGAATGAGAGTTCCTGTTTCACTGCTTTATTGCCAATATTGATGCTCTTAAGGTCTTTAACTTTTGTTGGTCTCAGGAGTGTGAAATTGTCTCATTACTTAATATTTACATTTCATGGTTATTTGTTGAAGCTGAGATTCTTTTCATAAGATGTACATTCAGATTTCTTCTGTCAAATGCCATTTTAATTCTCTGCTCTTTTGTCTTTTTTATTAAGTTGTAGAAGTCATTTATAGATTGTTAATAGTAAACTTTGATTTCTATTCAACTTTTTAAAATGTATCTTCTGCTTGGTTGTTTTTAACTTTGTATTTGGTTTATTTCATAATGCAGTTATTTAAAAATAATATGTGGTTGATTTATCAGTTGTTTTTGTTATGGTGTGTACAAATAAATGGGTTTTAGTAATTCACAAACATATACAACCATCACGATGGTCAATTTCAGTATTTTCTATCACCTCAAAAAGAAACTCTATATGTTTAGCTACCCACTTCTATGCCTCATTCTTCCATCACAAAGAAACTAGTAATACACTTATCATCCCTATAGATTTCTCTGTTCAGAACTTTTGGATGAAACGAATGGGCACTTGGAGTCTTTCCACATTTTGGCTATCGTTAATGATGCTGCTATAAACCTTCATGTATAAGTTTCAATATGAACATGTTTTTGTTTCTGTCTGGCACATATTCGGGAATGGAATTTCTAAGTCATTTGGTAACTGCATTTAATGATTTGAAGGACGACAAAGCTATTTTTCAAAATGACTGATCCATTTTATTTTCTACCAGCATATGAGGGGTCAGAGTTCAAGTCTACACCAGTTCTTGTTCTTTTGAGTTAGTGATCCTGCCGCTGCTGCTAAGTCGCTTCAGTCGTGTCTGACTCTGTGCAACCCCATAGACGGCAGCCCACCAGGCTCCCCCGTCCCTGGGATTCTCCAGGCAAGAACACTGGAGTGGGTTGCCATTGATCCTATATGCGTATTATTCTGATAGCTAATGATACTGAACATCCTTTCATATGCTTTTTGACCACTTGTAAAGCTTCCTTGGATAAATATAAATGTCTATTCAGATTCTTAACCCATTTAAAAAAAGTGGGGTTGTTTATAACAGATTATGTTCTTTATAATTTCTGGAAACAAGCCTTTCATTAGGCATAAACTTTGCAAATATTCCCTCTTTTTCTATCAGGTGTCATTCTTTTGACAGAAGATATTGCACAGAAGATATTTTGTTTTGATGAAATCCAATTTATCAACTTTTGTGTTGTTGCAGTTGCTTATCTTTTGGTGTCATATCCAAGAATCCTTTGCCAAATCTAAGGTCCTGAAGATTTACCCTTTTGTTTTCTCCTAACAGTTTTATAGTTTTCATTCTAACATTTAAGTCTTTGATTTAGTTTAACTTTTTATGCAATGTAAAGACAGGGTTCAAGTTCATTTTTTTCTATGTGGCTAGAGAGTTATCCCATGAATATCTGTATATTATGATGGGTAACTTTTTAAATATGTTTGTTGGATTTGGGGTTGCTGATATTTTGTTGAGGAATTTTACCTCTATATTCATAATAGATATTGATTCACAATTTGCTTTGTGTGATGATTTTGGTATCATGGTAACACTCACCTTGTAGAATGAGTCGGGAGGCATTCTCTTCTCTTCACTGTTTGAATGAGGTTGTGAAGAATTGTGGAAATGGTTAGTCACTCAGTTATGTCTGACTCTTAACTAGCATTCATGCTTAAATGTTGATAGACTGCGATGGTGAAGCCATCTGGGACTGAGTTTTTCTTTGTAAGTAGGTTATCGATTACTGTTTTAATATATTATAAATCTATTCAGATTGTCTATTCCTTAGGTCAGCTTTTAGGAATTTGTTCAATTTATCTAATTTGTTAGTGTACAATTGCTAGCAGTAGTTCTTTGTAATTCTCTTTAAATTTCTGTAGAGTCAGTAGTAATGTTTCCTCTTTTGTTTCTAATTCTAATAATTTTCTTCTCCTCTCTCTTCCTGGTAATCTAGCTAAATGTTTGTAATTTTTTGATCTTTTAAAAGTATCAACTTTAGCTTTATCAATTTCCCTTATTTTTCCTAGGCTTTATTTCTTTTTTGTTGTTGTTGTTATTGTCTTTTTTATTTCTTCTTTTTTTTCAGTTTCTGAGGAGGGAAGATTAGGGTATTCATTTGATATATTTCTTCTTTCTTAATATAGGCATATTTAATATCTATAGTTAAATATTTATCTCCATTTCCTGCTTTAACTTCATCCCATGTTTTGGTATGCTATGTCCTCATCTGCATTAGGTATTTTCTAATTTCCTTCCTGATTTTTTTAAATTCATTAGTTATTTAGGAAAGTATCATACAATTTCCACATTTGGTTAGTTTCCCAAATCTTTTCCTGCCATTGATTTCTAATTTTATTACATTATGGCTGACAAACATACTCTGTATTATTTATATCATTTCAAATTTATTGAAGTTTGATTTATTGTTAGTTTAGAGTTTATCCTGGAGAATGCTCTGTGTGCATTTGGCATGACACATATTTTGCTGTTGTTGGGGTTGGTGTTCTACAGATGTCTACTAAGTCTAGGTGGTTTACAATGTTTAATTCTTCTATTTTTTATTGATCTGTTTGTTCTTTCCATTACTGAGAGTGGGGTATGGAAATCTCCAACTCTTTTGCATTTTGGTGTTCTGCTATTAGCACATATGTTTATACTTACATGTTTTTAATGGATTGACTTTTATCACTATAAAGTGTCTCTATTTCTAGGAATTTTTTTTGTTGTTTTAAAGTCTATTTTTTTTAATATCAGCATAGATATTTCAGTTTTCAATCACTATTTAATATTTTTATACTCCTTTGTCTCTCTGATACTCCCATTGTGTATACATAAAGTGGTTATCCACATTTCTCTGAAATGCTCTTCATTTTTTTCCAGTTCTTTTTTCTCCCTGTTTTTCAGCTTGCATAATCTCTATCAGTCTATCTTCAAAATCAGATCCCTTTCTCTGCCAGTACAAATCTATTATTAAGCCCCTCTAATGAAGTCTTTCATTAGGCGAGGGGACAGGGAGGCCTGGCGATGGGGTCACAGAGTCGGACATGACTGGGCGACTGAACAACAATAACAATAATGAAGTCTTTCTCTTTGATTATTTTAAAAATGTCTACATTTTGATAGGGAGTTTGGGATGGACATGTACATACTGCTGTATTTAAAATGCACAACCAACAAGGACCTACTATATAACACATGAACTCTGCTCAATGTTATGTGGCAGCCTGGGTCAAAAGGGAGTTTGGGGGAGAATGGATATTTGTATACGTATAGCTGAGTCCCTTCACTGTTCACTTGAAACTGTCACAACATTGCTAATAGGCTATACCCCAAAACAATGTTTTTTGAAATTCTACATCTTTATTGATCATCTCTATTTAATATAATATTGCATTTATACCTTTACTTCTTTAATGATAATTTCCCTTAATTCCATGAACATGTTTATAATGGCTAAAGCAAGTCTGAGTGAACTCTGGGAGTTGGTGATGAACAGGGAGGCCTGGTGTGCTGCGATTCATGGAGTCACAAAGAGTCAGACACAACTGAGCAACTGAACTGAAAGTCTTTTTCTCATAAATTTAGAATCTGATCTATCTCACAAGTAATTTCAGTTGCTTTCATTTTTTCTCTTATATGAGCTATAATTTACTATTTCTTTACATGCTTCTAATTTTTTACTGTTAAAAGTTGGCATTTTAGATAATATATGGTAGAAATTCTGGATACTGTCTTTCACTGCCCTACCCCCTGAGGGGTTATTGCTATCTGCTTATTTGTTTAGAAACTGATTATTTTAGTGTCATTTCCAACACCTCCCCTCCAGTGTTCAGCCTCTGATGTTGTTCCTTGAGGATGCACAGGTTTGGATACGCCCACAGCACCCAGGGATGACAGTGATAATGGCTGGACTCTCTCCCTCTCTTTCCCCGATCACATTCAGCAGGTAAACCCCGTTAGGTGATAGCTAATTATTCTGTTGCATTTAACAATACCTGGGGGTATAAATTACTCTACAAACTGATTTATTTATTCTGGCTCCTTTCAGTGAATAGTTTCTGAAGTTAGTGTTTCATTTTTATTCTGATCATCAGAGCGCTATTCCAACTGTATTATTCCCTGGTTCTCTTCTGTGAACTAGTTTGGCTACTGCTGAGTTGTGTCTTGAATCTCATTTCAATTGCCTTTCACCACTTCAACTGTTCTTGGCAGTGCCATTAGACTTGATTTTGTTCAGTCTAGTTAGAAAAAGAAAGTTCCTTTGGAAGAGATGAAGAGCTGTTTATTTTGTGACAGGCTTATCTTCTCTCCCCAAACAAAAATCTCCGAGCCAGGGCTCTAGATCTGAGTGTAGGGAAGATGTCAAGTTGGTCTCGAGGCCACTTTCACTCTAAGAACTTTCACCAAGAACTTCATGAAGGAGGCACAGAAATATGAGATTTTTTCACTTTGCTTCTCCTGGTATGGAACCACGGCCTCACAAGCCAGGGAAGAAGTCATCAAGGACTCAGTGAATCCTCCTTTCTACAGTGGAGGCTGGGCACAAAAAGTCCTTACTTCTCAACTGCACTGGTTTGAAACAACCTCAGTAATAAGAAACT
This sequence comes from Neotragus moschatus, assembly GCA_006410615.1. NCBI lineage: Eukaryota > Metazoa > Chordata > Mammalia > Artiodactyla > Bovidae > Neotragus > Neotragus moschatus. Next base: position 809,985 of record SJYA01001618.1, on the reverse strand, counting down.
TGTTCAGTTCAGTTCAGTCGAACAGTTATGTCCAACTCTTTGTAACCCCATGAATCGCAGCACGCCAGGCCTCCCTGTCCATCACCAACTCCNGATCTATGGTTTCTCTGCCTTTTCTAAAACCAGTTTGAACATCAGGAAGTTCATGATTCATGTATTGCTGAAGCCTGGCTTGGAGAATTTTGAGCATTACTTTACTAGCATGTGAGATGAGTGCAATTGTGCAGTAGTTTGAGCATTCTTTGGCATTGCCTTTCTTGAAACTTATAGTAGGATGCAAAATTATGAAATCCTGCTCCTCCCGGGTGCTAAGGGAGGTGCTAAGGGTGCTAACACCCTTCGTCTGGGAGTTAAGGGAGAGAGTACCCTATATTCCTGGCATCATCAGTCTGGAGTGGAATCTCTATCTCACCGAACTAAGAGTAGAGAAGACAGGGACAATTTTCGTTTAAATAGCATATACTCTGATTTTTCTTAGCAAATTTTGGTAGATTTTCTTGAATAGATGCTTTGTCATAGGCCATTCACTCTTAGAACTATTTCTAGAGGCTTTATTATTTTTGTAAAAATAGTTTAACAATTTTACTGGAAGCTGGCCAACATAGTTTCTCATAAATCACACTAGAGGCTGACCTCCTAAGCCCACATTAATAGTTTGTTTTATAGGGTTTTCAGATACTTTACAGTTCAAGTTGCACATGGTTAATAGGAAAAAAAAATACTTACCACTAGATGCAGACACACAGACAAATGAGTGAATTGACCTGGCTGATAATAAGTAAATTAAATCAAATTAGTTTCACTATATTTGCCTCTTTAGGAAAAATCCCTTTTTTTCCAAAACTAGGCAGTTATCTTGTGTCATATTTGATAGCCTATTTCAATAATATCTGATTTATGTAGTAGCTTATCATCTAGTAAGTTTTCTGAATATACCTGAGAAACAGAAAATGATCAAAACTGGTCATAAAGATTCAAAAGAGATGCTATAAAATTAGTGCACTAAATGTTATGCCATTTTCATAAACAAAACGTCAGAAATTCACTGCTATTTCAGAATACATTTTACAAAATGTGGTTTTCCAGTCCCAAGGTGAGATGCACAGGAAAGGAGCAGAGTTTACTAGAGGAGGTTACTGACAGACGCGGTGGACAAGAGTAGATTAAAAAATGATAAAGGACAAATTTTAAAAAAAGATTGCATCTATACATCGAAATTTCCTGAGTACATCACAGAATTAGTGATTGATTTTATGAGTGATTAAAGAACATTTAGTATACTCTAAAGAAATGAGGATACTTTAGAAATATTTCAGTCAAAAATAGTTAAAATAAGACAAGTTAGTGTTTAAGGAGGAGATTAAGTTATGTAGAAGAGTTTTTAAAAAAATTATGTTTCCATAATATGAAGCACTTCTATGTATAATGGAAAAGTCATCATGGGTTTGTTTTGGAATACACTAGTCAGTCTTTTGGACAGGTATGAGACAAATATTTGTACAGTGAGTGAATTAAAGAAGCAACCAATTGAGTAACTTAAGCTGTTAAGATATTTAGATATTCAAATTTTTAAGATGTTTATAAGTCTAACAGAACTGACTTGAGGGTAGACCTAAAAATATTCCCCTGTAGCTCAGATGGTAAAGAATTTGCCTCCAATGCAGGAGATATGGGCACAATCCCTGGGTTGCGATGGTCCCCTGGAGAAAGGAATGGTAGCCCACTCCAGCATTCTTGCCTGGAGAATTCCATGGACAGAGGAGCCTGGCAGGCTACAGCCAAGGGGTCTCAAAGAGTTAGGCATTTCTGAGCAACTAACATTTTCACTTTCAAAAATATTCACAAGGAGGACGGCACATGGCCACTTCATGTGCCATGGACTTGTGCAGGTCATACGTCTCAGCCATCACCAATATTGTCCCTCTGAGCTTTAATGCTTTCAAAAGTTTGTGGCTAAGTACCTTCACTTTTTTCTAACTTCTTTACATCTGTCATCAACAATTAAATTTCTTTATCAGGAATTCTTTTTTTGTCAATTTTGTTTTTACTTGAAGTATACTTGATAAATACAAATTTAATTCAGTTTGATGTACTTTAATTTAATTGAAGTATACATAGCATCACCAACTCGATATACATGAGTTTAAGCAAGCTCTGGGAGTTGGTGATAGACAGGGAAGCCTAGTGTGTTTGCAGTCCATGGGCTCACAGAGTCAGACATGACTGAGCAACTGAACTGAACACAATGTACAACTTTTTTATAAGCTAACGAGTATACAATGTAGGGATTTACAATTTTTCAGTTATATCCTATTTATCAGTTCAGTTCTTCAGTCGTGTCCAACTCTTTGAGACCCCATGGACTGCAGCGTGCCAGGCTTCACTATCCATCACCAAATCCCAGAACTTACTCAAATTCATGTCCACTTAGTCAGTGATGCCATCCAACCTTCTCATCCTCTGTCATCCCCTTCTCCTCCTGCCTTCTTTTCGAATGGGTCAGTTCTNTTATCAGTTCAGTTCTTCAGTCGTGTCCAACTCTTTGAGACCCCATGGACTGCAGCGTGCCAGGCTTCACTATCCATCACCAAATCCCAGAACTTACTCAAATTCATGTCCACTTAGTCAGTGATGCCATCCAACCTTCTCATCCTCTGTCATCCCCTTCTCCTCCTGCCTTCTTTTCGAATGGGTCAGTTCTTTGCATGAGGTGGCCAAAGTATTGGAATTTCAACTTCAGCAACAGTCCTTCCAATGAATATTTAGGACTAATTTCCTTTACGATGGACTGGTTGGATCTCCTAGGAGTCCAAGGGACTCTCAAGAGTCTTCTCCAACACCACAGTTCAAAAGCATCAATTCTTCGGTGCTCAGCTTTCTTTATAGTCCAACTCTCATATCCAAACATGACTACTGGAAAAACCATAGCTTTACTAGATGGACTGTTGTTGGCAAAGTAATCTCTCTGCTTTTTAATATGCTATCTAGGTTGGTCATAGCTTTTCTTCCAAGGAGCAAGCATCTTTTAATTTCGTGGCTGCAATCACCATCTGCAGTGATTTTGGAGCCTAAGAAAATAAAATCACTCACTGTTTCCATTGTTTCCCCATCTATTTGGCGTGAAGTTATGGGACCAGATGCCACGATCTTAGTTTTCTAAATGTTGAGTTTTAAGCCAATTTTTTAAACTTTCCTCTTTCACTTTCATCAAGAGGCACTTTAGTTCTTCATTCTCTGCTATAAAGGTGGTGTCATCTGCATATATGAAGTTATTGATATTTCTCCTGGCAATCTTGTTTCCAACTTGTGCTTCATCCAGCCCAGCATTTCCTCTGATATAAGTTATATAAGCAGGGTGACAATATACAGCCTTGACGTACTCCTTTCCCAATTTGGAATCACTCTGTTGTTCCATGTCCAGTTCTAACTGTCGCTTCCTGACCTGCATACAGATTCCTCAAGAGGCAGGTCAGGTGGTCTGGTATTCCCATCTCTTTCAGAATTTTCCAGTTTGTTGTGATCCAAACTGTCAAAGGCTTTGGCATAGTCAATAAAGCAAAAGTAGATGTTTTTCTGGTATTCTCTTACTTTTTCGATGATCCAACAGATGTTGGCAATTTGATCTCTGGTTCCTCTGGCTTTTCTAAATCCATCTTGAACATCTGGAAGTTCATGGCTCACGTACTGTTGAAGCCTGGCTTGGAGAATTTTGAACATTACTTTACTAGCATGTGAGATGAGTGCAACTGTGCAGTATTTTGAACATTCTTTGCCATTGTCTTTCTTTGGGATTGGAATGAAAACTGACCTTTTCCAATCCTGTAGCCACTGATGAGTTTTCCAGACTTGCTGGCATATTGAGTGCAGCGCTTTCACAGCATCCTCTTTTAGGATTTGAAACAGCTCAACTAGAATTGCATCACTTCCACTACCTTTGTTCATAGAGATGCTTCCTAAGGCCCACTTGACCTTGCATTCCAAGATATCTGGCTCTAGATGAGTGATCATACCATTGTGGTTCTCTGGGTCATTAAGAATTTTCTATACAGTTCTTCTGTGTATTCTTGCCATCTCTTCTTCATATCTACTGCTTCTGTTAGGTCCATATCATTTCCATCCTTGATTGTGCCCATCTTTGCACGAAATGTTCCCTTGGTATCTGTAGTTTTTTTGAAGAGATCTCTAGTCTTTCCCATCCTTTTTTTTTTTTTTCCCCTCTATTTCTTTGCACTAATCACTGAGGAAGGCTTTCTTAGCTCTCCTTGCTATTCTTTGGATCTCTTCAATTCAAATTGCTATATCTTTCCTTTTCTCCTTTGCCTTTAGCTTCTCTTCTTTTCTCAGCAATTTGTAAGGCCCCATCAGACAACCATTTTGTCTTCTTGCATTTCTTTTTCTTAGGGATGGTCTTGATCACTGCCTCCTGTACAATGTCATGAACCTCTGTCCATGGTCCTTCAGGCACTCTATCAGATCTAATCCCTTGAAATCTATTTCTCACTTCCACTGTATAATCATAAAGGATTTAAGTCCCACCTGGATGATCTAGTGGTTTTCCCTACTTTCTTCAATTTAAGTCTGAATTTGGCAATAAGGAATTCATGATCTGAGCCACAGTCAGCTCCTGGTCTTGTTTTTGTTGACTGTATATAGAGCTTCTCCATCTTTTGCTGCAAAGAATATAATCAATCTGATTTCAGAACTGACCACCTGGTGATTATCCATGTGTAGAGTCTTCTCTTGTGTTGTTGGAAGAGGGTGTTTTCTATGACCAGTGTGTTCTCTTGGCAAAACTCTGTTAGCCTTTGACCTTCTTCATTTTGTACTCCAAGGCCAAATTTGCCTGTTACTCCAGGTATCTCTTGACTCCCTACTTTTGCATTCCAGTCTCCTATAATGAAGAGGCCATTCCTTTTTGGGTGTTGGTTCTAGAAGGTCTTATAGGTCTTCGTAGAACCGTTCAACTTCAGCTTCTTTAGCATTACTAGTTGGGTCATAGACTTGGATTACTGTGATACTGAATGGTTTGCCTTGGAAACAAAGAGAGATCACTGTGTAGTTTTTGAGACTGCATCCAAGTACTGCATTTTGGATTCACTTGTTGACTATGATGGCTATTCCATTTCTTCTAAGGGACTCTTGCCCACAGTAGTAGCTATAATAGCCATCTGGGCTAAATACACCCATTCCAGTCCATTTTATTTCTCTGATTCTCAAAACGTCAATATACCCTCTTTATAGTTATTATAAAATATTGGTTATGTTCCCTGTGTTGTACAACATATCCTTGTAGCTTGTTTTACACCTAGAAGTATATAACATCATGATACCTCTTAATCCCCTACTGCTATATTCCACCCCTCATTCCCTTCCCCACTGGTAATGATTAGCCTGTTCTCTACATCTGAGTCCACTCTCATAAGCTCAGGCAGAGAGTGAAAGCAGTTCAAGAAGTGAGGGAGAATGCAGGAAGGCTCAATAGAAGAGTGAGCCCGGTTTTCTCAAGGAATAGTAGTTTTGAGTCAGACTCATTTCCTTTGTGCCAATTGTCATATCCCAGGCTTATTCCTAACCTTTGTGGAGATGAGACCAAAAATAAATATGGAGACCCATACAGGATGTCTAGTAGTTAAATGTCATAAGTCAAACCCAAAAACTGTTCAGTGACATTTGTTCTGCCCTCTTACCTCAAGAAATATACCTTCACAATGATCTAAAATCCTCAGTCTGAACTTAGAGCTCTTGAACTCCTGGGAATTCCACAGACCCGTGATGGTGCTGGGAATGCCAGACTGCAGCTCATGGCCTTGATCTGCCCCCTTTTCTTTTTCCTCTCTCTGATCTCTGCACTCTCCTGCACTACTACAAGCCCTAATGTTCTTGTGGGGCTAATCCCAGTGCACGCAGCTATGTCTCAATCATATTGTACACCAGCAGTGTTCCACTGGCAAGCCTTCATGCCTAAATGTATAAACACCAGTGGCTACGGGCTTTGGAGTCCTGGTAAATAGAGTACCCCCCCAAAGGGAGCTTGTTGGCTTAATCTCAAAACCTCTCCCCACCCGCAGGGGATATGCACGAGCTGAGAGAACTAGAACAAGGC
>SJYA01001618.1:791991-803787 GCA_006410615.1 Neotragus moschatus | reverse complement strand
TCACTTCCACTGTATAATCATAAAGGATTTAAGTCCCACCTGGATGATCTAGTGGTTTTCCCTACTTTCTTCAATTTAAGTCTGAATTTGGCAATAAGGAATTCATGATCTGAGCCACAGTCAGCTCCTGGTCTTGTTTTTGTTGACTGTATATAGAGCTTCTCCATCTTTTGCTGCAAAGAATATAATCAATCTGATTTCAGAACTGACCACCTGGTGATTATCCATGTGTAGAGTCTTCTCTTGTGTTGTTGGAAGAGGGTGTTTTCTATGACCAGTGTGTTCTCTTGGCAAAACTCTGTTAGCCTTTGACCTTCTTCATTTTGTACTCCAAGGCCAAATTTGCCTGTTACTCCAGGTATCTCTTGACTCCCTACTTTTGCATTCCAGTCTCCTATAATGAAGAGGCCATTCCTTTTTGGGTGTTGGTTCTAGAAGGTCTTATAGGTCTTCGTAGAACCGTTCAACTTCAGCTTCTTTAGCATTACTAGTTGGGTCATAGACTTGGATTACTGTGATACTGAATGGTTTGCCTTGGAAACAAAGAGAGATCACTGTGTAGTTTTTGAGACTGCATCCAAGTACTGCATTTTGGATTCACTTGTTGACTATGATGGCTATTCCATTTCTTCTAAGGGACTCTTGCCCACAGTAGTAGCTATAATAGCCATCTGGGCTAAATACACCCATTCCAGTCCATTTTATTTCTCTGATTCTCAAAACGTCAATATACCCTCTTTATAGTTATTATAAAATATTGGTTATGTTCCCTGTGTTGTACAACATATCCTTGTAGCTTGTTTTACACCTAGAAGTATATAACATCATGATACCTCTTAATCCCCTACTGCTATATTCCACCCCTCATTCCCTTCCCCACTGGTAATGATTAGCCTGTTCTCTACATCTGAGTCCACTCTCATAAGCTCAGGCAGAGAGTGAAAGCAGTTCAAGAAGTGAGGGAGAATGCAGGAAGGCTCAATAGAAGAGTGAGCCCGGTTTTCTCAAGGAATAGTAGTTTTGAGTCAGACTCATTTCCTTTGTGCCAATTGCCATATCCCAGGCTTATTCCTAACCTTTGTGGAGATGAGACCAAAAATAAATATGGAGACCCATACAGGATGTCTAGTAGTTAAATGTCATAAGTCAAACCCAAAAACTGTTCAGTGACATTTGTTCTGCCCTCTTACCTCAAGAAATATACCTTCACAATGATCTAAAATCCTCAGTCTGAACTTAGAGCTCTTGAACTCCTGGGAATTCCACAGACCCGTGATGGTGCTGGGAATGCCAGACTGCAGCTCATGGCCTTGATCTGCCCCCTTTTCTTTTTCCTCTCTCTGATCTCTGCACTCTCCTGCACTACTACAAGCCCTAATGTTCTTGTGGGGCTAATCCCAGTGCACGCAGCTATGTCTCAATCATATTGTACACCAGCAGTGTTCCACTGGCAAGCCTTCATGCCTAAATGTATAAACACCAGTGGCTACGGGCTTTGGAGTCCTGGTAAATAGAGTACCCCCCCAAAGGGAGCTTGTTGGCTTAATCTCAAAACCTCTCCCCACCCCCAGGGGATATGCACGAGCTGAGAGAACTAGAACAAGGCCCTCTGAAGCCTAGAGTGAGGCAAGTCCTCTCTCCCACACCCAAGGGTAGCACTTGGCTGTGACTTAATCCAGATCACATAGGAGTCCTTATATCTTCATGTCTTGCAAGGACATTGCTATGGATCTAGGCTGGATACCTCAACTCTTGCCAAGTTGAAAAGGAGAGCAGAATTAGGAATATCTTAACACAATGGCAAACATTTCCCCCTTCACTCTTTAAACTTGCTCCTGGTGGAATTATCCAGATTCATAGAAAATTTTAATTTCTCCTGATTTGCTTTAATTTCTCCTGATCTGTTGCTACAGATTCTCATCAGTGACTTTATTCTGTTTCTATTAAAGAACTGCAACAACTATAGAATGATTGTTTATAGAAAGCTCTTTAAAGGCAATAGCTGTCTTTGAAGGCAATAGTCACCTTTTTTCAGGCCCATCTCATTGTTCAGGTCCTCACACAAGAGATGCTCAGTAAATATTTGCTGAACACTATGGCAGCTCTGAGCCAAAGATCAGAATGTAAAGTTGGTGCTAAAATGTACAACAAAATGTGAGCAAGGGTACACATCTGTATTTCCTTGTTTTTGTGGAAAGAGAGTGGCTACTTGTGATAAAGTGAAACATTCAATTATTTACTGCCTGTGAATTTCATTTTGGAAGGAAGCACGCTTGGTACATTGAGAGCAGTTTAGAATAGATATTAGGGTGAAGAGGGTTGGTCACAACTGTAAAGACAGACGCAACAGAGGGCATTCCACAATTAGACCATGCCCACCTGTAGAGGAAACCCAAGGGGGACAAGGGGGCTGAGTTGTCAGTTAGCCTGGGCTTCTCCTTTATACAAAAGAGGGGATGAAGGAGGTCAGTTCTCCTCTGGGCAAGCAGGCAAATATCACTTTGAATGTCTGCTCTTTTGCAGCTTATTTATGGAACACTTTCTAAGTATCTAGCACCACAAAAATTATGCTTTACAAAGTAAGCAATTTTGTTGTTTTGAAACAAAACAGAGCCAATGTAGACTCCAGTTGATGAGAGCTGATTTGTGAACAAAATGGAATCAAGGGCTTGAAAGTTAAGTAAAATTTAATGAGGTAGTAGAGAGAGAGAAAGGAATAGTCCAAGTGGCAGGTCTCCATGACATGAGAATGAGGTTTGACTGAGTGTTGCAGGTGTAGGAGGGAGCTAATAGACTAGTCTGCCTACAGTAGAGAGTGTTATATGAAGTATTAATATACATGGATAAAGGTATTGGAATCATATCATAAACTCTGTAGTTTTAACTCAGTGTTTAAATTTAACACATCTCATTCTAGCACCCTGACAGATCTGAATGCCTATTTTTATTTAATGATTAAACACTTACCTACTATTTATTTCCTAAGCTTTTAACAAATACGAAGTCATTTACACCTCATAACAACCCTATAAGGGCTTTCATAATCCCCATTTCACTCATGAGGAAACTGAAATACAGAGATATTAAGTAATAAGCATAACAAAATCGCTGCCTTGCAAACTAGAAGGTATAATCGACCCTCATATTTTCTACTTACTGGCTGATAACTGAGATCCTTCCACTGGTAGTCAATACATTTATTTTGGAAGTGACTCCTCTAGAAGACTGTAAATTCTGCAAGTAGCAGTGCTCCAAGTAGGGCCGTGAATCTGGACAGAAGGAGAACAGTGAAAGGGTCGTGGGGACAGGCGGTATTAAGGACAGAACGACGCAAATGAGTGGGTCTAGACTGACATACTCAGTGACAGAGTGATATACTCAATGAACATGAGTTTGAGCAAACTCCAAGTGATAGTGAAGGACAGGGAAGCCTGGCACCCTGAAGTCCATGGGGTCACAAAGAGTAGGACACAACTAGTGACTGAACAACAAGAACAAGATATATAAACTCACCAGCTCCCTTCATCGCTGTACTGAGCACTGACCTGGCTTCAAGAAATCAGAAATTATTGTAGGCTTCCAAACACAGAAAGGACCTAATGAAAGTGACAGTTTGGTGCCAGAAACCAACACAACATTGTAAAGCAATTATCCTCCAACTAAAAATAAATTTTTTTAAAACTGATGGGGAAAAAATCAGTTCATTCATTCATTTCATGAAGAAATAAGGCTTTAGGTATAGTAGACTTGAATCAACCAAGATTAAAGCAGCATTCTCATGAGAATCAAGCAAACCATGGGAAGTGATTTTCTACCTAAAAAAACAGGAGTTAGTCTAACTTGAACTAGAGCCACACCAAGAGAAACAATACTGAGAGGCTACATCTTGAACCAGAATGTGTATTTCTTCTTTTCCACAGGCTGTCTGGTCTTACCCTGCTGTCTTCACAATCGTGTAAATGGACAGGATTACTCCCTGACAGAACTCTACAATTCTCTCTAGGCTGAAGGCCGACTTTCCAAGTCACATAATAAGCAGATGGTGGTTACTTCAAACTTGCTTAAAAACTTCCTTAACTGGCTTAGAGTAACACTTAATTCTAACTCAGCATTATTCAACATTTAGTAAATTCATGGGGCCAGTTAAAATACTCCAATTTATTTGGAAAGCCTGAGGGTTATTTTCTGCCTGTTTTCAATTAGTCTTTAATATTTCCCCCTTTTTTTTCCCCCTTCTTCTGTGCCCCACTGCCCACCAAAGCTCACTTTTATAGGTCCTAAATATTGGAAATTCTGACTTTGTTGGTCTTAGGTCATGCCTTTCCANTGGGGCCAGTTAAAATACTCCAATTTATTTGGAAAGCCTGAGGGTTATTTTCTGCCTGTTTTCAATTAGTCTTTAATATTTCCCCCTTTTTTTTCCCCCTTCTTCTGTGCCCCACTGCCCACCAAAGCTCACTTTTATAGGTCCTAAATATTGGAAATTCTGACTTTGTTGGTCTTAGGTCATGCCTAATAACCCAATAGCCCCATATGAAGGGGGGTCTTGGCTTTTATCTCTCTGAAGTACCTCCTAGATCTTAGATAGAGATTCTCGCATTCGTCTACGTGTAAGATAAAAAAAAGAGACATAAAATCATTTTTCATGTATGTTTCTTTTTTTTTTCCTTCTAGTTTTATTTATTTTTTTAAATTTAAATTTTATTTTTTTACTTTAAAATACCATATTGGTTTTGCCATACAGTGACATGAATCCACCACAGGTGTCATGTACATTTCTTACTTGATGTCTTAGCTTCAAATCCTATTCTAAAATGAACTCCTAAATGTTCAGTCTCTCTGCTCTGGCTTCAGTACTACAAAAGGGTCATGTTGCATGCACATAAGCCTCTGTGCCTCCTCTCCACATGCCCCAGTGTAATGCTTGCTTTGTCAGTTTCTCATAAAACTGTGAACTAGATCTGGGCCAGGACAAAGAAAACTTCTATGGAAAGAAGACTGTGCATCCTTTTCTACCTGCCCCCTTTTCCCCATATTTGCCCCATAATGCCACCTTGACTGAGAAATGGAAACAGAGAAACAAGGTGGAAGAGCCTTTGCTCCCTGCACACAAGCTGCCTAAAGTCTAGGATGGAGGAAACTGGGAGATTTCTTCCTGCAGCACTGAGTGCTTATTAACAAAAAGGGCTAGTTGACTGCAGAGCCTGTTTCCCCAGGCAAATTCTGCAGAGGGAGACCAACCTAATGATTGCCAGGGGTGTCTTTGTGCAGATGGTTATATGGACAAACTATCTTTCTGGAATCCTGTTTTTTAAACTGGTTAAAAATCAACTGGCTAACCATTTCATCAGGACTGAACGTTACTAGAAATCTGGTTGACAAGAAATTTTCATTTTGAAGTTGAGAGGGTACGAATCCTGAATAGAGTTTGTTGGCTTAGTTGCTCACATATCTGGAATTAAAGCAAAATGATGCCTAAAATTTAGCCTTGGTTTCTAGAAGTCATTGAACTGAGAGTGAAGCTATCTCCCAAGCTAGGGAAGATATACTGCTAAACTGTTATAATTATGATTTATTAATATTAAAACACCATGAATATTAGTTCTACCCAATGATGCCATTAAGGGATGCAATTAATTCTATATGAGAAGCAAGGTATCCTCAAAGAAATGTCTTCATGATTTTTTTTTAAGTTTACATCTAGAGTGCCTTCTTTTGATGACTTGTTTAACACAGCATAAGCTGGATGTGCAGCTGACTTCACATAATGACACTCTCAGTTAAACATTAGTCTCTCTATGGGACACCTAAAATTTGAAGCGTTAATTTCCCAAACAATAATCATTCTATGAGGTATTATATTTTATGCTAAATAGGGGTCCAACAACACAATTAAACATGTTGCTTTACTCTGGAAGCACTCAAAGTCTCTAACATATTCATGTGCTCTGTGGCTCTCAGAAAGGACTTTCCCAGAATCCTCTTACTGTGGAACTTCTGGGATGTATAACTATCCCAGAAAACACTTTGGCAAATGTTGACTTCACATGATTTTTTTTCCTCTTCATAAGAAGAAAAGTGGTGCATGAGAAAAGGGTTCAGAATAAGACATGCAGGTTGTCAGAGAAATGCAACAGAAAGTGAAAGTGAAGAGCTTGGGTGGCTAACTTCTCTTGTTTTATATTTCTATTCAAAACCAGTTTTGCAGTTATCCCCAAAGAGTTATCCACAAAGGCTACTTCTAACCAGAGGTAAGAGGTATCACATGATCAGATATTCTTCACAGAGGTTCTTTTTGATCTGTAGTGGAGGCAGCAATGGGATATAGGCCAGATTCCATTTCCCTGCACTCATAAGATATTTTCCCTAAGACGGGCAAGAGCTGCCCATGAATAGCTGGGAGCCAAATTTGCCCCATTTAAAATATTACTGCATTGTCCAGTATAATGATAGTAATAACCTTGTAATGACTGTGCATAGAGCTAGGCCCAGTACAAAAACCCAGAACAAGCCTGTGCATCCGTGAAAACCAAGAGGAGGCCTTCCATCCTCATCGGGGTAGGCACTGTTGAAAAGGTAGGTGATCACTTTCTGACATTCTGGCCTCTGGCCATGAATATTGAGAGCTGTTATCCTCCTCCGAGGCTACCCGTTTCCTTCTCCAAAAGCCTCTAATGCTTACAGTAAGTACACTGCCTTGTAACCCATGTGACTCAAAGTAATGTCAACTGTCCATTCAACGAAGTATTCCTCAAAAAAGGTCATATTCAATACCTAATATTGATGGAAGAGCTTCAGTTAATTCTACTGAATACAGAAATCCATCTACAGATTTCATTCTCTATAAATAGATTTGCATTCCCTCATCTAAACTCCATCATCTGGCAGTCACACCTCAACAGCTATTTTCTGCAATTTTGAAATTATTTCATTTACTTAAAATTGGCAACCAGACAATTTATTGATCATCTTCATTTTGTAAGAAGTATTAAGGTAGGTTTCGAGAAACTATAGTAGCATAAAAATATATTGAGTAAAAAAAAATTTGAAGACAATGAAAGTAAAAGAAGGATGAGACAAGAGGAAAGGGAATGACACAAATACTATGAAAGAGACAGAAAGGAGAGTTAACTTTGGAGTGAGAGAAGCTAATATGATGTCTACAAATGATGCTAATCTTTGACATGACAGCTTTTAAAATAATCACATGAAGAGGTAAGGAATGCAGAGCAGCTATGAAGATGTTCATTGTTCTATTTAAATTTCACAGGCGTGATTACCACCTCAAGTATCTTATAATGCTGTTTCACCAGGAATGCTATTCTACAATAATGGTGATCCTCTACCCCATCACCAACCACCAGAAAAGAGTTGAGCTATTTCAGTAAAGGTTAGCCAAATCATTACATTTTTCAGATTCCTGTTGTTGATATTTGGTTGCATAATTGAAGTGACTGAAAAGAAATATGACAGATATAAAATCAATCTCTTAGACATTTCCTTACATTTCCAAATTTGCTTCAGAATGCCTGCTTCTTCAGAAAAATGAGGAACTGGGACTTTCAAATGCATGGCTCATGAAAGCCCTGAATTCCTCAATCTTTCTCACCCACTCAGGCCCATGAGAAAGAAGGACATGCCAAATCCCTGGTTTTGGACANGGGTTGCCATTTCCTTCTCCAATGCATGAAAGTGAAAAGTGAAAGTGAAGTTGCTCAGCCACGTCTGACTCTTAGCGACCCCATAGACTGCAGCCCACCAGGCTCCTCCATCCACGGGATTTTCCAGGCAAGAGTACTGGAGTGGGGTGCCATTGCCTTCTTCAGTAGGAACTTAAACCTCCCCAAAATGTCACTTAATTTAAAACAACATCCGTTAAGTTTTCTTTTGAATTTATTCACTTTTGTTTGTTTATCATATGCTTTGGAATCAGCCATGCAGTTGTTTTATGGCTTATCATACTGCAAAATTATTTAGACAAAGTTGTTATTGGAAACACTTTTAAAATACCTCATGTGTCACATTCCCAGGTATAATCAGTACTGAGGTATGGTCAAGTAGATTGGTTTTTAGAAGGCTGCAGAAGGCCCCAGAGTGCACTGTTTACAGGAGTCAGGGACATTCAAGTTAGGGCATAACCATCATTGACATCGCTTTGCAAAGATCCAAAGAGCAGTGTGACTGGAGAGACCAGCTGTCAGCTAGCTATATTTTCTAGTGACATCCTCCTCGCTAAACTTCACAAGACAGGCATCGGCCTCAACTCTAAATCTGCACAAATACTTGGCTCAACTGTTATGACTGAACTGGCAGGTCAATTGGCTCAAATGATCAATTCAGTGAGAAAGCATGAACTTGAGTGTCAGACTAAATCAACCCACCTCTTCAATTCAAATGAATGTCAGGTCTGATCAGAAAGACAAAAGGTAGAAATTAAGGTATTTGTACAATGATTCTGTCTAAAAGATACAAAATGGGACCTACAATTAGCTGATATGGTCAGCTTGGTGCTTATAAAACAACAGAACTCAGGAGAATTAAAGAATAATACCAGGATATTGAAGATTACCTCACAAAGGCCTAAAACCAAAGGATCAAAAAAAAAAAACATGTGGTCTAAATGCCTGTGTGATTGTATTAAAAACAATTTTAATAACAATACTATCAAGCATTAAGTATGTGTCAGGCACAGTTTTAAGGGTTTGCCATTAATTATTTCCTTTCATTCTCATGATAATCTGTGAGTAGGATTGAGATTCAGGAGAGGTAAGTGCACAAAAAAATCAATAATCAAGATAAAGTATANAAAAAAAACATGTGGTCTAAATGCCTGTGTGATTGTATTAAAAACAATTTTAATAACAATACTATCAAGCATTAAGTATGTGTCAGGCACAGTTTTAAGGGTTTGCCATTAATTATTTCCTTTCATTCTCATGATAATCTGTGAGTAGGATTGAGATTCAGGAGAGGTAAGTGCACAAAAAAATCAATAATCAAGATAAAGTATATTTTAATGAAATATTTTTTAAAATAAATATTAAGGCAAAAAATTCACAGAGAGAAAAATATGAAAATTTTAAGTAAAGACAGGTTTCTGTTTGTTGTTTTATGACCATGCATTATATATGATGGGAACAATAATTTCCAATCAGCCTGAGGTTCTGGGACCACGAGGCCAATATGTCCTCCCCTGGGTGGGTTTATGAGGGTTGACAATGGTGAACTAATAGACTGGATGACTTGGAGCATGTGTTCTTTTGTTATTTGTTTTTTTTTTCTTTTTTAAAACTGAAGTATAGCCATATGTGGGCTGCCCTGGTAGCTCAGATGGTAAAGAATCTGCTTGCAATGCCGCAGACCTGGATTTGATCCCTGGGTTGGAAAGATCCCCTGGAGGAAGAAATGGCAACCTACTCCAGGATTCTTGCCTGGAGAATCCCATGGACAGAGGAGTCTGGCTGGCTACAGTCCATGGAGGCACAAAAAGTCGGAATGACTGAGTGACTAAGCCCAGGGCACATGCGAATAAGCACAGCACAGATATGAAACATGGGAAGCCCATGTTTCATTAATAGTTACTACAAAATACTACCTATATTCCCTGTGTGTACAATATATCCTTGTAGCTTATCTATATTATATACCTAATGTTTAAGACGTAGTTTGTACATCTTAACCTCCTATCCTTATGATGCCCCTTCCCCCTTCCGTCTTCCCACTGGTAACCACTAGGTTGTTCTCTACATCAATGAGTCTGTTTCTTTTTTGTCATATTCACTAGTTTTATTTTTTAGATTCCACATGTGATATCTATCACCCAGTATTTACCTTTCTATGTCTGACATTTCACTTAGCATAACACCCTCCAAGTTGATCCATATTGTTGCAAATGTAAAAAAAATTTGATGACTGAGTAATACTCCATTGAATGTATACACACCACATCTTCTTTATTCATGTTGATGGACCCTTAGGTTACTTTCATATCTTGAAAATTGTAAACAATGCTTCTATGAACATTGGGATGCATGTATCTGTGAATTAGTATTTTTTTTTAGATATATGAATGGAACTGCTGAGCCATATGGTAGTTCTTTTTTTTATTTTTATTTTTGAGAAAACTTCATACTGTGTTCCATAGTGCCTGTACCAATTTACATCCCCTCCAATAGCAGACAAAGGTTCTCTTTTCTCCACAACCTCACCAGCATTTATTTTATTTATTTTTTTAATTTTTATTTTTTTTTTTAGTTTGTTTTGCGTTACAATACTGTACTCATTTTGCCATACATTGACATAAATCAGCCATAAGTGTACCTGAGTTCCCAATCTGGACCCCTCACAGGCATTTATTAGTTGTGTTCTTTTTGATGAAAGCCATTCTATGGGTTTGAAGTGATACCTCATTGTGGTTTTGATTTGCATTTTCCTGATAATTACTGACATTGAACACCTTGCCATGTGCCTGTTGGCCATCTATATTTTCTCTTTGTAAAAATGTCCAGTCAGTTCATCTGCCCATTTTCAACTAGCTTTCTTTTTTTATGTTCAGTTGTATTAGCTGTTTATGTAGTCTGGATATTAACCCCTTATTGATTGTATCATTTGCATATATTTCCTTCCATTTAGTAGGTTGTCTTTTTCTTCTAATGTTTCCTTTACTGTGCAAAAGCTTTTAAATTTATTTTTGTTTTTATTTATTTTTGCTTTTATTTTATTTGCTTTAGGAGATAGATCCAAAAATAAATATCTGTACTATTTAAGTCAGTGTCTTGCCTGTTTTCTTTTAGGAATGTTATGGTTTCCAGTCTTATATTTTGGCCTTTAATCCATTTTGGATTTATTTTTGTATATGGTGTGACAAAATGTTCTAATTTCATTGTTTTACATGCAGCTGTCCAGATTTCCTAGTGCCACTTATTGAATAGACTGTCTTCTCTTCATTGTGTAATCCTGCCTTCTTTGCCATAGATTAATTGACCATAAGTGCATGCGTTTATTTTGAGGCTCTCAATCTTGTTCTATTAATCTATATGCTGTACCAGTACCACATTCTTGATTACTCTATTTTTGTAGTTTTGTGTTATAGTCTGAAGTCAGGAAATATGATTTCTCCACCTCTGTTATTTCTCAAGATTGTTTTAGCTATTTGGGGTCTTTTGTGTTTCCATACAAATTCTTAAATTATTTTTTTCTAGTTTTGTGAAAAATCCCTTTGTACTTTTGTAGGAAATTGCGCTGACTTTGTAGATTGCCTTGGGTTGTATGGTCATGTTAACAATACTAATTCTTCCATTCCAGGTACACTATATCTTTCCCTCTTTTTGGTCATCTTCAATTTCTTTCAATAGTGTCTTATACTTTCTATTAATAAATATAGATCTTTTACTTCCTTAGGTAGGTTTATCCCTAGGTATTTTATTCTTCTTAATGCAATGGTAAATTGGATTGCCTCCTTAAGTTCTATTTCTGGTAGTTTATTGTTAGTGTGTAGAAATAAAACAGATGTCTGTAGATTAATTTTGTAATTACAGAATTACAGATAAATTAATTTTGCAATTTTATCAAATGCATTGATGAAATGTCATCATGGTTATTTGAGTGTAGAACTTTTATTAACTTTTTCTTCCTCTTGATTCAAAATAAGGGAGGATAGTTTATAACGACATATAGAAGCACATGGTTTTGTTTTTTTGTTTCAGGCTGTAATATGACAGATGTCACAATGAAGATGTTTGATGCAGAAGGCTTGGGACTGATGGGCGGGGATGATCTGGAGGGATGGTGTGGGGA
>SJYA01001618.1:731399-791923 GCA_006410615.1 Neotragus moschatus | reverse complement strand
GGGTCCGGATTGGGAACTCAGGTACACTTATGGCTGATTTATGTCAATGTATGGCAAAATGAGTACAGTAATGTGAAGCAAAACAAACTAAAAAATAAAAATTAAAAAAAAAAAAGATGAATGCTCATTATTTTATTTTTTCAATGAAGACTCTGAGGTTACAGAAAAGTTAATACAGTTTCCAAGCTCATACAGGAAAGTGGCAGAGCACATTTTTGAACCCAAGCAATTAATTCCCAGGTCTGCTCTGCTAATCACTGCTCTCTTGGAAACACAAGAGGACAGGGGAGCCTGGCATTCTGCATTCCATGGGGTCGCAAAGACTGGGACATNGCTCATTATTTTATTTTTTCAATGAAGACTCTGAGGTTACAGAAAAGTTAATACAGTTTCCAAGCTCATACAGGAAAGTGACAGAGCACATTTTTGAACCCAAGCAATTAATTCCCAGGTCTGCTCTGCTAATCACTGCTCTCTTGGAAACACAAGAGGACAGGGGAGCCTGGCATTCTGCATTCCATGGGGTCGCAAAGACTGGGACATGACTGAGCCACTGAACTGACTGGAAACACAACAGAAAATCTGCATATCCAGCAAGCTTTACTCTCTGGGCACTCCAACTGTTAATATAATTTTGCTCAGTCATTATCTTCAACATTGACACTTTTAACACAAATTGTTCTAAGAAAGAAATCAAACCCTATGTCAATTTTCATTTTTACATTTCTAAAGAATCTGCTTGCAATTCAGGAGACTGCGGTTTGATCCCTGGGTCAGGAAGATCCGTTTGAGTAGGAAATGGCAACCCATTCTACTATTCTTGCCTGGAGAATTCCATGGACAGAGATGTCTGGCAGGCTACAGTCTATGGGGTTGCATAGAATCGGATACAACTGAGCAACTAATTCTTTTCTACCAACATTACTGTGTGGTGGGTGTGAAAACTATGTCTTTGGGTATAGCCATTAAGCAAATATTTAAGTAAATTCTCTTTCAAAATGAAGACCATGAATAATTTGACTGTGAGCATGCCAAAAGGGCATTAGGAAGCACTAATAGCTTCTGATCATTTTGCTGTAGATCACACTGCCTAGGTCAGACACAGTTTCCTTCACAGGATGTAGCCAAAGGACTCAAACATTAAGCCATCATGTTGAAATAGTACTTTGTTTATTTTAAAGGCTGACAAAAACATGTATCTGGACATGTCGATTTCTTTGGCTCTGCCAAAAAACTCATTTATTTCGCTTCTGCAAGCTGATTCTCCCTGCAAAGTGGAGGAAAATTATTTTCTTTGAGCCATGAACTTGTGTAAATGTTTCCTTTACTTTGTCTTAGTGTTTGGGCAGAGTCTGAACTAAAGAAGAGTGTAATGTTGTGATGTATTCATGATGATAAGGACGAAGAGGACAACGATGCCATTGTACCTCTGAGAAAATGTAAGCATGGGTCACAGTGTTGAGGAAGAGTATCACACCCGCAGCTCTGGGAATGGGCTTTAAGCCTCCCTAAAATACACTGCAAATTACTAAGTGAGGAAATTAGACACTTGCCTTCTTTTCTCTTCATCTCTATTTTTATTTCTCTGCTTTATGTTTAAAACAATAAATTTATTCTCTCTCCAGCTACTGTCATTAATTGATTCATTTATTCATTGACACACTCAAAAAAATTTTTTGAGAAATTACATATACCAGACACTGTACTAAGTGCCAGAGAAACAAAGATGAAAATACACGCTTCCTTCCCTCAGGAAGTCTATATTCTAGTTGGCAAACAGACACATCCACCAGTATTTGTAATGACATATTATGTAGATGCACAAAATGCAGTAGGGTTACATCATAGATGAAGGAAAGCCTGCTGGTGACACTAGGGAAGGCTTCCAGAGTGGAACCATATTCACACTCAGACTTGAATAAACAGTTTTGCCACTGAGAAATGGGAAGGCCTTCTAGACAAACGCAAAAACGCAAAGGCCAAAGAAGACATGACACCTCTAGACTGATAGTTCAGTGTTTCTGGATCATCTAGGGACACACCTAGGAAAGAGACGACAGGGTTAAACAGAAATCAGACCCTAACAGCAGTATTAGACAGCAATCAGACCCTAATGGGGATACAAGGTTACTACTCAAAGGAGATTAGCTTTAATCCTGAAGGAAGTGGGCAGCAGTTGAAGAGTTCTGCCAAGAGAGTAATCTGATCAGATCTCAATGATGAAAATTCACTTAGATATTATGTAAAGCATAAATTAGAGGAATAAGTACATGTCATTCCAGGCTTTTCTCTTTTTCCAAAACTTGCACCTTCTTCCTCAAAATAAAGTTTCATAGTTAATGAAAGTGTACGTAGGTATTTTGAAGTTGATACTTTTGCTATTAATTTGATATACTGAAACCCCTACTTGCAAATCAGGTCTCTGATAGTTTTACAAACATTTGCAAATTGTAATCTATTTTGAAATAGGCAGTTCAGTAGAATAAAGTTCCTTTTGGTGCTTCAGAGGTATCAAGAAAAAAAAAAATGATCCTGTTGCCAAAAGACTAGCCATGTGCATTTGTGGCCACAGAGAAGGAAACGTCTCCATAATTCTATTAGGACCTTGCATTAGCATGCACATACTTACTCCTTGGAAGGAAAGCTATGACCAACCTAGCCAGCATATTCAAAAGCAGAGACATTACTTTGCCAACAAAGGTCCGTCTAGTCAAGGCTATGGTTTTCCCAGTGGTCATGTATGGATGTGAGAGTTGGACTGTAAAGAAAGCTGAGCACAGAAGAATTGATGCTTTTGAACTGTGGTGTTGGAGAAGACTCTGAAGACTCTTGAGAGTCCCTTGGACTGCAAGGAGGTACAACCAGTCCATCCTAAAGAAGATCAGTCCTGGGTGTTCATCAGAAGGACTGATGTTGAAGCTGAAACTCCAATACTTGAGCCACCTGATGCGAAGAGCTGACTCATTTGAACAGACCCTGATGCTGGGAAAGATTGAGGGCAGGAGGAGAAAGGCATGACGGAGGATGAGATGGCTGGATGGCATCACTGACTCAATAGACATGGGTTTGGGAGGACTCTGGGCATTGGTGATGGACAGGGAGGCCTGGCGTGCTGTGATTCATGGGGTCACAAAGAGTCAGACATGACTGAGCGACCAAACTGAACTTGTAAAGAAGCTTATTTTTAGGCAGAAACACTTGGTGGGCAGTGAATAACCCTTGCTCTTTCCCCAACCAGCAATTAGTCCTGTTTGCTGATTACCTGAATCATCTCGTAGGGCATAACATCTCGTGTTTTGGCATAATTCTGGTAGTTTTCAACATATTTATTATCATAGCTTCAAAGCATGATTTCTCCAGATTAACATACAATGTAGTTAAGGTAAAATAACACAGCAAAGACAAATCTGTCTACTTTGGTCATTATAGAATTTTAATTAAAAGAAAAATCTCTCCTTTCTTTTCAGGGTAATGCTATACTAGGAGTCTGTGCTGGAATAAAATACTAATGCAAAGCCAGTCTTAAAGTGCTGAACCCAAAAGAATTTGGCATAAATAAGACATGGAGTTAGCTGACATGAGATATTGCATTTATTCCATTGTTGGCGAGGACAAAACTGGGCTGTTACTGTCACAGGTGAAAAGTGTTTTCAAAAGTCTGCTCTGGTGCTTGTTAGATAAGGGGCTGCCTTAGTCTGAATAACCTGAACAAGATTTATACACATCACTGAAATGGACTCGTGTTTACAGTATGTCCTTGCTCCCCAGGATTAACAGTGCAAGGGCAGTGTGAGAGACATCAAGCAAGGAAACCTCAAACAACCTTCGAGGAAGTGCTAGGAAGCTGCTTAGAAGAAAACAGATTTTCTGAATCTTCTCTGTGATTCCTGGCAGGCAACAAACTCGTTCTTACAGCAAGAAAAGACCCTAAGCTGCTCTTATGACCTGTGGGGAACTTTCAGCTGGGAGAACGTTCTAACTAAAAATGGTTAAACTGTATTAAATAAATCTCAGTTCCATTGCCGTATTCTCTAGAAAAAGTAAGATGCTTTGCAGAAAAGCCATCACAGACACGAATGATGGTCCTCAGTGTGGAGTTTAAAAATACGTTAACATACCACCATTACAATGAAAGGAAGCCTTTATGAAAAGTGGATATTCATACCCACTTGGTATATTTTTTCTTTTTCTTTTCTTTTTCTTTTTTTAACTGCAGAGGGATTCTTTCTTGAATGTTCTCACTCACAGACAATTGAGCTCTTGCCTGTGCTCCTAGGGACTCAGCTATTTTCAAGTCCCTTTATGATCTATGCAGAAATTATCTCTACTTTCAAACCATCAAATGTAGTGCGTGGGTGCAATGGCAGCCATCCAGTGAGCTGAAAAGCTCTCATGACTTGGCATACAATCTTTCCCTGGGCCCTTCAGTAATGGCATTTCACTTAATACAATATGCCCCTAACTGAGTCTTAGTGATTTCAAATGAATTTAGTCTCCTTATCAATATCCTCTGTTTGGTGGTTTGCTTGCTCTTCAGTGTGCTGTGCCAATAAATCCAGCATGAGCGCTGCCCGCTTGCCTCTCAATTGTCTGGCCTTTCTCCTATGAAAGCAAACACCAGGCAGCAGAAAAAGAGGCTTTCAAAAAACTTGTGTCATAAATGTAAATATCAATAAACTTGGAAGGTTGACAAGGGCATGCTCTCAGTAGATCTGAGCATGTTGCTGACTGTTTTACAAGTAGGATGCTGGAATAGTAGGAAGCCCAAGTAGCTTGCTCATCATCCTAAAAGGACATGTCAAAATTTGAATCCAGAAAAATTGTTGACCTGTTCAGAGACGAACTCCAGGAGTCCTATCACAGGGTGAGGTTGCACGGTCCTAAAAGGAAAGTATCTCAGGCTTGCCAGGGATTTCTAAATTCTACATGATCTGTTATGTAGAAATCAGAATCAGATTGCAATTGATGAAGGGGTTTACTATCTTCTACACTGAAGTCTCTTGGAAATATTTTCTGCTCTGTTGTTTGTTTTGTCTTGCTTTTTTTTTTTTTTTTAGTATGCTTCCCTCTCTTCTGTTTTTAAATAAACTATTTTGAGATGACTAGAGATTCATATGAACCTGTAAGAAATCATGTAACAAGATCACATATACTTCTTACCCAGATTTCTCCAATGGTAGTGTCTTATAAACCTATACTACAATATGATAACCAGAATAGTGATATTGATTTAGTAAAGACATAGAGGTTTCCATCAACACAAGTATCCCTCAGATTGCCCTTTTATAGCCATCTCCACACTTACTTTCCATCCCTACCATCCTGGGACCCTGAAATCACTAATCTTTTCCATTTCTCTGATTCTGTGATTTCAAAAATATGACATATGTGGAATCATGGGGCTGGGTTTTTTCATTCAAAATAATTCTATGGAGAGTCATCCTATATGTATCAATAGTTTGTTCTTTTTCATTGCTGAGTAATATTTTTTGGTATGGATGTACCAGTTCTTTTAGCCATTCACTTGATGATGGATATCAAGATTGTGTCGAGTTTGGGGCTATTACAAATAACATTACTGTAAATATATGTGTGTGTGTGTGTGTGTATATCTATATCTATATACATATATATTGCTGAGTGAACATAGGTTTTCATTTTGGGGGGGATAAATTTCCAGAAGTGTAATTGCTGGGCCACATAATAGTCACAGGCTTATTTATTTATTTTTTGAAGAAAAGCCCAAAATATTTTTTACTGTGACTGCACCATTGTTTATTCTTAGCAGCAGTGTGTGAGTGGTCTGGTTTCTCCACATTCTCTCCAGCATTTGGTATTATCACTATTATTTTTTGTTGTTGTTTTAGCTACTCTGAGGTTTATAACAATATCTTGTTGTGGTTTAATTTGCATTTCCTTAATGGCTTATGATGTTGAATGTCTTTTTGTGTGTTTACTTGTCATCAATATATTCTTTTCTTCTGTTTATCCTATTTTCTAATAGAATTTTTTATATTGAATTTTGAGAGTTCACTAAATATTCTAGAATGAGTCTTTTGTCAAATAGGTGGTTTGAAAAAATTTTCTCCTTATCTGTAACTTGCCTTTTCATCCTTATAAAATATCTTTCACAGGGAAAAGTTTTCATTTTATAGTCTAATTAGTTGATTTTTTGCTAATTTGGTTGTGATTTNGCTCTTTCCCCAACCAGCAATTAGTCCTGTTTGCTGATTACCTGAATCATCTCGTAGGGCATAACATCTCGTATTTTGGCATAATTCTGGTAGTTTTCAACATATTTATTATCATAGCTTCAAAGCATGATTTCTCCAGATTAACATACAATGTAGTTAAGGTAAAATAACACAGCAAAGACAAATCTGTCTACTTTGGTCATTATAGAATTTTAATTAAAAGAAAAATCTCTCCTTTCTTTTCAGGGCAATGCTATTCTAGGAGTCCGTGCTAGAATAAAATACTAATGCAAAGCCAGTCTTAAAGTGCTGAACCCAAAAGAATTTGGCATAAATAAGACATGGAGTTAGCTGACATGAGATATTGCATTTATTCCATTGTTGGGGAGGACAAAACTGGGCTGTTACTGTCACAGGTGAAAAGTGTTTTCAAAAGTCTGCTCTGGTGCTTGTTAGATAAGGGGCTGCCTTAGTCTGAATAACCTGAACAAGATTTATACACATCACTGAAATGGACTCGTGTTTACAGTATGTCCTTGCTCCCCAGGATTAACAGTGCAAGGGCAGTGTGAGAGACATCAAGCAAGGAAACCTCAAACAACCTTCGAGGAAGTGCTAGGAAGCTGCTTAGAAGAAAACAGATTTTCTGAATCTTCTCTGTGATTCCTGGCAGGCAACAAACTCGTTCTTACAGCAAGAAAAGACCCTAAGCTGCTCTTATGACCTGTGGGGAACTTTCAGCTGGGAGAACGTTCTAACTAAAAATGGTTAAACTGTATTAAATAAATCTCAGTTCCATTGCCGTATTCTCTAGAAAAAGTAAGATGCTTTGCAGAAAAGCCATCACAGACACGAATGATGGTCCTCAGTGTGGAGTTTAAAAATACGTTAACATACCACCATTACAATGAAAGGAAGCCTTTATGAAAAGTGGATATTCATACCCACTTGGTATATTTTTTCTTTTTCTTTTCTTTTTCTTTTTTTAACTGCAGAGGGATTCTTTCTTGAATGTTCTCACTCACAGACAATTGAGCTCTTGCCTGTGCTCCTAGGGACTCAGCTATTTTCAAGTCCCTTTATGATCTATGCAGAAATTATCTCTACTTTCAAACCATCAAATGTAGTGCGTGGGTGCAATGGCAGCCATCCAGTGAGCTGAAAAGCTCTCATGACTTGGCATACAATCTTTCCCTGGGCCCTTCAGTAATGGCATTTCACTTAATACAATATGCCCCTAACTGAGTCTTAGTGATTTCAAATGAATTTAGTCTCCTTATCAATATCCTCTGTTTGGTGGTTTGCTTGCTCTTCAGTGTGCTGTGCCAATAAATCCAGCATGAGCGCTGCCCGCTTGCCTCTCAATTGTCTGGCCTTTCTCCTATGAAAGCAAACACCAGGCAGCAGAAAAAGAGGCTTTCAAAAAACTTGTGTCATAAATGTAAATATCAATAAACTTGGAAGGTTGACAAGGGCATGCTCTCAGTAGATCTGAGCATGTTGCTGACTGTTTTACAAGTAGGATGCTGGAATAGTAGGAAGCCCAAGTAGCTTGCTCATCATCCTAAAAGGACATGTCAAAATTTGAATCCAGAAAAATTGTTGACCTGTTCAGAGACGAACTCCAGGAGTCCTATCACAGGGTGAGGTTGCACGGTCCTAAAAGGAAAGTATCTCAGGCTTGCCAGGGATTTCTAAATTCTACATGATCTGTTATGTAGAAATCAGAATCAGATTGCAATTGATGAAGGGGTTTACTATCTTCTACACTGAAGTCTCTTGGAAATATTTTCTGCTCTGTTGTTTGTTTTGTCTTGCTTTTATTTTTTTTTTTTTAGTATGCTTCCCTCTCTTCTGTTTTTAAATAAACTATTTTGAGATGACTAGAGATTCATATGAACCTGTAAGAAATCATGTAACAAGATCACATATACTTCTTACCCAGATTTCTCCAATGGTAGTGTCTTATAAACCTATACTACAATATGATAACCAGAATAGTGATATTGATTTAGTAAAGACATAGAGGTTTCCATCAACACAAGTATCCCTCAGATTGCCCTTTTATAGCCATCTCCACACTTACTTTCCATCCCTACCATCCTGGGACCCTGAAATCACTAATCTTTTCCATTTCTCTGATTCTGTGATTTCAAAAATATGACATATGTGGAATCATGGGGCTGGGTTTTTTCATTCAAAATAATTCTATGGAGAGTCATCCTATATGTATCAATAGTTTGTTCTTTTTCATTGCTGAGTAATATTTTTTGGTATGGATGTACCAGTTCTTTTAGCCATTCACTTGATGATGGATATCAAGATTGTGTCGAGTTTGGGGCTATTACAAATAACATTACTGTAAATATATGTGTGTGTGTGTGTGTGTATATCTATATCTATATACATATATATTGCTGAGTGAACATAGGTTTTCATTTTGGGGGGGATAAATTTCCAGAAGTGTAATTGCTGGGCCACATAATAGTCACAGGCTTATTTATTTATTTTTTGAAGAAAAGCCCAAAATATTTTTTACTGTGACTGCACCATTGTTTATTCTTAGCAGCAGTGTGTGAGTGGTCTGGTTTCTCCACATTCCCTCCAGCATTTGGTATTATCACTATTATTTTTTGTTGCTGTTTTAGCTACTCTGAGGTTTATAACAATATCTTGTTGTGGTTTAATTTGCATTTTCTTAATGGCTTATGATGTTGAATGTCTTTTTGTGTGTTTACTTGTCATCAATATATTCTTTTCTTCTGTTTATCCTATTTTCTAATAGAATTTTTTATATTGAATTTTGAGAGTTCACTAAATATTCTAGAATTAGTCTTTTGTCAAATAGGTGGTTTGAAAAAATTTTCTCCTTGTCTGTAACTTGCCTTTTCATCCTTATAAAATATCTTTCACAGGGAAAAGTTTTCATTTTATAGTCTAATTAGTTGATTTTTTGCTAATTTGGTTGTGATTTTCCCATTAGGTCAAAAAACTCTTTACCTGTTCCTAGACTCTGAAAATTTTCTACAATGTTTTTTTTTTTGAAAATTTTATAATTTTAAATAAATTCTGTGAACTATTTTCAGTTTTTTTTTTTCCCTAATTAGATGTGATAGAGAAGGCAATGGCACCCCACTCCAGTACTCTGGTTTTGGTTCACTTTTTGACAATGATTGTTCAGTTGCCTCAGCACCCTTTGTTGAAAAGTCTATCTTGCTTCTGTTGTAGACTTTTGCACATTTGTAAAAAAGCATCACCTAGCACTCCAGGTTCTATACATTCTGTAAGGAATTTAAAAGTCACCACTCTGTCCTAATGAATCTGAACAAACTGAAAATCAATAACTTAGAAATTTATCAGAAAAGTGAGTTAACAGGGCAAATTTCATCCCCCCAAATTGGAGAGACAGAAAGAAAATACAGAAAATTACAATTTAGCAGAACAGAAACTCAAGCAGAACCCTCTCTGGGAGCCAGTGCCATTGTAGGACAACCGAAAGCATAATTGACATTTTGTTGGAAGCTCATTGTGGACAAGTCTGAGAGTTAAAAACTTCAGGGAGACCCAGTCATGGAGGAGCTCCACACATTTGCGATTTTGCCTCCAAGATCTCTAATAGTCCTAGTAAAGCTCAGAGAAAAACCCTTTCAAGCTTCCAGAAGGGCAGAGGAAAAGGAACCACTTTTAAATATACCAGAGCATTTGGTTCTTCTTAACAAAGCCACTTTCAGGAGAAACTATTTCACTAGATACTATTGGGGTTTCATCTGAACTTACTTAAACAGAAGGGGAGGGAAATAATCAGATTCAGCTTTCTCTAGTTTTCCATGTTGGGGAAGGTAAATACCTTCAGCCTCCTCCTGGCTATACTGTGCCACGTAAAGAGGGAATTAACAACAACAACAACTGAAAGGCACTAGTGAAACTGATAGCCCAGGAGCTCAGTCTTACAAAAAGCCTAATACCTAATCATGGAGTAAAGGCACACTTCCCCACCCACCATACCATTACATTATTAAAGGCCTAGTCACTGCAATTTATTTCATCCAGTATATCATGTCTACTTTTCAATTAAAAATTACAAGGCATACTAAAAGGCAAAATCAAAGTCTGGAGAGACTGAATGAGCACTGGAACCAAAGTCAGATATGGCAGAAATGTTGGAATTATTAGACCAGAAATTTTTAAAAACTATGATTGAAATACTAAAGGTTTTAATTTAAAAAGTAGACAACATTCAAGAACAGACAAACAATATAAACAAATGAAAATTCTAAGAGAAAAGTCAAAGTCCAAAAGAAATGCTAGAGATAAGAAAACACTGTCACAGAAATGCAGACTGCCTTTGATGAGCTTATTAGCAGGCCAGACATATCTGAAGACAGAATCTGAGCTTGAAGATATGCCAATAGAAACTTCCAGATTCTGGGAAAATGCTGAAGTAGGAGAACCCAGTCCCCCCATCTCACCACAAAGAGCAATGATTGAATAGCTATCCATGAACAAAATCAGTGCTAGGAGACCTGTAGATTTTACTTAGGAAGTTTTAGCAACATTGTGAAAAAAAAAAAAAAAAAGAATCATCACAGAATACATTAATATCATAATATGGTGATGTGTTAATTTCTTATCCTAGTGGAAAAGTGTAAAAATGTGTTAAAAAGAGCTATACCTTCAACAGTGTGTTAATGGATACACAATATTAAAAGGTGTAACTGGTGACATTAAAATTATAAAAGAAGGGAATAAAAGGATAGAGTTTGTATATGGGATAGAAGTTGTCATCAGTGTAAAGCAGATGTTACATGCCTAAGACATTTTATGTAAGTCTCATAGGAATCACAAAGCAAAAATCTACAATAGTTACATGAAAGGAAAAGCAGAATGGAATCAAAGGATACCACTATAGAAAAGTGCCAATTTATAAAGGAAGACAGCAAGAAAGGAAAACCAAAACAGAAGTACAAAACATTAAGAAAACAACAAAATGGTACTGATAAGTCCTTACATGTCAATAATTATTTAATGTTAATGGATTACACTTTCCAGTCAAAAGATATACAATGGCTGGATAGATTGTGTAAAAAAATAAAAGTCTCAACTATATGCAGCCCTCAAGAAACTAACTCACTTTTGCTTTCAGGACATCAGTTCAGTTGCTCAGTTGTGTCCGACTCTTTGTGACCCCATGAATTGCAGCATGCCAGGCCTCCCTGTCCATCACCCTCTCCCGGAGTTCACTCAGACTCACACCCATCAAGTCAGTGATGCCATTCAGCCATCTCATCCTCTGTCATTCCCTTCTCCTTCTGCCCCCAATCCCTCCCAGCATCAGAGTCTTTTCCAATGAGTCAACTCTTCGCATGAGGTTACATAGGCTCAAAATGAAAGACAACAAAAGATATTCTGTGGAAGTAGAAGGGAAAAGAGATCAGAGATAGCTAGACTTGCATCATATGAAATGGACTTGAAGCCAAAAATTATAACAAGAGGCAAAAATAACCATTATAACTGGGTCAATTAATTAAGAAGATATAATAATTGTAAATATACATATATCCTACTTTGGACCATCTCAGTATTTTGAACACTTACAGATCTGAAGGAAGAAATAGACAATAATACAATAATAGTAGGAGAGAATTCAATACCCCACTTTCAATAATGGGTAGATCATCTAGACAGAAAAATAACACGGAAGTATTAGATTTGAAACATACTTTAGACCAAGTGGAACTAAGAAACTCATTGAGAGCATGTCATCCAACAGCAACAAAATACACATTCTTCTCAAGCACACAAGGAATATTCTCTAGGATGTCTATATGGTGTGTGTTGGGGGGTGGGCGGTGTGGGGTGTTATGCATGTGTGGAGACAGGGGTATATGGGAACTCTTTTTCCTCTCCTTCTGGAAATCTGATATCATGAGTGTTAAGATATTTTGCTATAGTTCTGTAGGTCCCTGAGGCTCTATTTATTTTAAAATTTCAGTTTTCTTTCTTTCTGTTCAGACTGAGTCACTAGTATTGTCCTATTCTTAAGTTCAGCGATTCTTTACTTTGTTTCTTCCATCCTATTGTTAAGTTCATCACTAAGTTTTTATTTCAGTTATATTTTTTAGTTTTAAAATTTCCACCAGATTCTCCTTTATATTGTTGGCCAAGACATCTGACAATTTGCTGTTGGTATATTTTCATTGTTTTTTTTTTGTTGTTTGTAATTGCTTACTGAAGCATGTTTATAATGACAGCTTTGTCAAATAATTCTAAAGTCTCTTATCTGTTTTGGAATCTATTCTTTTCTTTTTTTTAATCTCATTTGATACCTTCTAGGTTCTTGAGTCTCCATCATCCCTGAGTTGGAATATATTCATTGTCATTTTTATCTAATTTGACACCTTTTAGATTCTTGATATGATGAGTGACTTTCAATTGAATCTTTGACATTTTAGTTATTATATTCTGAAAGTCTACATTTTATTTAAATCTCTTTTAGCTGACTTCCTCTGGCACTTCTTGAGCAAGGGAATGGGAGTGTCATCTCATCGCTATTTGGCTTGGAGAGAAATTCAGGTTCACTGCTTGCCTTTCTTTGTACTACACCCAAGGCAGGCAGTACTCCTTATTACTTCTGGGTGTGGTAGGAGTTTTGGCTCACCACTAGGCCTTCACTGATAACTTCCTGGATGAGAGGGGTTGGAATGCCTGATTACTGCCTCCCGTATTATTTCCACTGACATAGAGCAGGTAGTAGGGAAAGGAAACTCACTGCAGCAGGATGAAAGTCATGACTTCCCCCTATGTCTGCTCTGACACCTCTCCAATGGGGAAATGAGGAGGGATTGGATGGCTCCTTATTTTCAAGGAGGTATGGAATTCTAGGCCATGTAGTCTCAACTGATATCACTTTGGTGGGGTGAAAGTCTGAGTTGCCAACATAGCTATTGCTGACATGCATGGGGTAAACCCATGATTTATTATGGCTGTCTTCTTCTCTAAGAGTCTTTTGTTGTTGTTGTTATTGATATTATTAAAGACTATTTTAATGTTTATTTTATATATTGGATTGGTCCAAAAGTTCATTCAGGCTTTTCTGTAAGATGTTGCAGAAAAACCAGAATGAACTTATTGGCCAACCCAATGTATTGTCCAGGGTTGAACTGTATTTAGAGGGAAGAAAAAAAAAATGTCTGTTTTCTGGAAGCCGAAGACCTACCAGATGCTGCTTTAATATCATCCCAAAGATGTAAGAATTGGATTCTAAAGAAGGCTGAGCACCGGAGAATTGATGCTTTTGAACTGTGGTGTTGGAGAAGACTCTTGAGAGTCCCTTGGACTGCAAGGAGATACAACCAGTCCATCAGTCCTGAATATTCATTGGAAGGACTGACGTTGAAGCTGAAACTCCAATACTTTGGCCACCTGATACAAAGAACTGACTCATCTGAAAAGACCCTGATGCTGAGAAAGATTGAAGGCAGGAGAAGAATGGAATCAAAGAGGATGAGATGGTTGGACGGCATCACCAACTCAATGGACATGAGTTTGAGTGAACTCCAGGAGTTGATGATGGACAGGGAGGCCTGGCATGCTGCAGTCCATGGGGTCGCAAAGAGTAGGACATGACTGAGCAACTGAACTGAACTGACTGAAGGTCTGGAATTAAGCATGACTTCCCACAGGTGAGAACTAATGCCTATTTCAAAACACTGTTTCTCCCTCTCAGGCTCTCATATGATACCTGAATTTTCCAAATGTTGAATTTTTTTTTTCTTTTCTTTAGTGTGAACAATGCTCAGCTACTTTGAAAAAGGTAAGAGTTCAACCAGTAAAAGCTACTCATATCTGAGAACTATTCAATTAATCCATTAATTTGTTCTTTAGGAGAATTTACAACAAAGGAATAATAAAATCTGAATTTAGGTTATAGAAAGAGAGTTAGAGGACTTCATTGGAAGAACCCTAGTGTAAGTTATAGGGCACTTGGGACAAATGCAAGGACACTGCAGCTGAGATGACAGGCAGAGACTGGAAGGGGAATTAAATAGGGGTTTCTATTTGTCACTACACTCATTTGGGCCCTTCATGCTACTACATTTCCTTATATCATCCATTTTCCTACTGACTATTTTTGATCTCTCTCTCCCTGTAAATCTATACCAGCTCTCTCCCCTCCTCATTGTACATATACCTACCTACAGAGAAGACAGTACAAGAAGGGCATTAATAGCGAATCAAAATTATTACAGGATATACCTGGGACTTCTATGTTGTGGTGGTTGTTTAGTCATTAAGTCACGTTCACCTTTTTTGCAACCCGATGGACTATATATAGCCTGCCAGGCCCCTCTGTCCATGAACTTTTCCAGTCANTTTTTTTTTTTGTATCTTTATTTTCTCCCTTTTAAATCCCAGAAGACATGAAGCAGAATATTATCCAACAGAAACTGTTAAGAGTAGAAAAATCCAAAAAATATTATCCTCAAAATAATATAAAACAGACTGTCTACAGATGTACTGCCCAGATGAAATACAAACATTTATTTATACCTAAAAATGCACATAAACACATGTATTCATACACAGATTTTACAAAAAACAAAATACATAGNTTATCCAACAGAAACTGTTAAGAGTAGAAAAATCCAAAAAATATTATCCTCAAAATAATATAAAACAGACTGTCTACAGATGTACTGCCCAGATGAAATACAAACATTTATTTATACCTAAAAATGCACATAAACACATGTATTCATACACAGATTTTACAAAAAACAAAATACATAGTTTAGTTCAGTCACTCAGTTGTGTCCAACTCTTTGCAACCCCATGAACCGCAGCACACCAGGCCTCCCTGTCATCACCAATGCCCAGAGTCCACCCAAACCCATGTCCATTTTGTCAATGATGCCATCGAACTATCTCATTCTCTGTCATCCCCTTCCCTTCCTATCTTCAATCTTTCCCAGCATCAGGGTATTTTCAAATGAGTCAGCTCTTCACATCAGGTAGCCAAAGTATTGGAGTTTCAGCTTCAACATCAGCCCTTCTAGTGAACACCAATACTGATCTCCTTTAGAAAGGACTGGTTGGATCTCCATGCAGTCCAAGGGACTCTCAAGAGTCTTCTCCAACACCACAGTTCAAAAGCATCAATTCTTTGGCGCTCAGCTTTCTTTACAGTCCAACTCTCACATCCATACATGACCACTGGAAAAGCCATAGTCTTGACTAGATGGACCTTTGCTGGCAAAGCAATGTCTCTGCTTTTTAATATGCTGTCTAGGTTGGTCATAACTTTCCTTCCAAGGAGTAAGTGTCTTTTAATTTCATGGCTGCAATCACCATCTGCAGTGATTTTGGAGCCCAGAAAAATAAAGTCAGCCACCATTTCCATTGTTTCCCTATCTATTTGTAATGAAGTGATGGGACCAGATGCCATGATCTTAGTTTTCTGAATTTTGAGCTTTAAGCCAACTTTTTCACTCTCCTCTTAAACCTTCATCAAGAGGCTTTTCAGTTCTTCTTCACTTTCTGCCATAAAGGTGGTGTCATCTGCATATCTGATGTTATTGACATTTCTCCAGGCAATCTGGATTCCAGCTTGTGCTTCCTCCAGTCCAGCGTCTCTCATGATGTACTCTGCATATAAGTTAAATAAGCAGGGTGACAATGTACAGCTTTGACGTACTCTTTTTCCTACCTGGAACCATTCTGTTGTTCTATGTCCAGTTCTAACTGTTGCTTCGTGACCTGCATTTCAGATTTCTCAAGAGGCAGGTCAGGTGGTCTGTTATTCCCATCTCTTTAAGAATTTTCCACAGTTTATTGTGATCCACACAATCAAAGTTTTGGCATAAGTCAATAAACCAGAAATATATGTTTTTTCTGGAACTCTTGCTTTTTCGATGATCTACCAGATGTTGGCAATTTGATCTCTGGTTCCTCTGCCTTTTCTATATAAACTTTCTATAATTTATATACAATATATATATTTTTCCATAACATAATATGAACTCATCTCTAATTTTCATATCTGTTTGGTAGAGATACTGTATATGATGTGTTACTATGTATCTCTTAGTAACCCTACTTTGAAATCTTGATATTAGTTTGGTGAGATTATTTCAACACAGCCATGAAAATATACTACAAACCAGTGCTGGAATTATTGTCCTATTTCCTTTCAAGAGGTATTGAAGTAATGGAGAAATCATTAATGATACTGGTTTTCTTTAAAATAGACCACGTTTATAATGCTTATATTATGAATAGTGATAACACCGAAGAAATAATTCTCACACTATTCAAGAAGGCAATTATCCTATGTGGCAAGGAAGTTCTTACTGAAGAATGAGTGATATGCTGACTTTTGTTCTTGTTTCCTTTTGTTTACTTTTGTCTTAACGTAAAATTTAAATATCAACAAATATCAATATTCATGTGAAAACTGAATCCAGAGAACCAGTTGTTAAACAGCATGCTACTTATCCACATCCACACCATCACTGAGTATTAATAATTCTAAAAATCATTTATTTCTTAGAAAATTAAAAGTAGCATGTCATTGCAGAGCAATTTTTCATATACTTATTGGATAGTTTAATTTCTTTTATGTGTGAAAATTGTTTCTATTCATCCACATTTTTATTGGGGTTATAATGCTTATTTATTAGTTTGCAAGAGCTTTTTTAAAACATGGGGGATAGCAACTTCTTGTTAATATTTGTTGAAAACATTTCTACCAGTTTCTCTTTGTTGCGTAACATTTATATATTTTTGATATAATGTTTGTGCTTTTTTGAATGTGCATTTTCCTAATCCACAAGTAGTTAAATATTCATTCATCTATCTTCTCTTATGTGGTAATCATTTCTGTGTTTAATGTCTCAGGATACCCAGGAGTTTTTATACATATTTTCACTAATATCCATTTTTTTCTAATCCAATTTATTGACTAATTCTACCCTTGTTATTCTATGATGTTTCTTTTTTCATTAGCCAAATTCTTATTTTGACTAAGTATAACCTTCCAAAACTAAACCAGTAAGAAATAGAACATGTGAACAGACCAATCACAAGCACAAAAATCAAAACTGTAATAAAAAAATCTTCCAACAAGCAAAAGCCCAGGGCCAAATGGCTTCACAGGCAAATCCTACCAAAAGTTTAGAGAAGAGCTAACACCTACACTGCTCAAACTCTTCTAGAAAATTGCAGAGGTTGGAAAAGTTCCAAACTTACTCCACGAGGCCACTATCACCCTGATACCAAAACCAGATGAAGATGTCACAAAAAGAAGAAAATTACAGGCCAATATCACTGATGAACATAGTGCAAAAATCCTCAACAAAATTCTATCAAACAGAAACCAATAACACATTAAAAGGATCATACACCATGATCAAGTGGGCTTTATCCCAGTGATGCAAGGAGTCAATATACACAAATCAATCAATGCTATACACCATATTAACAAAGTGAAAGATAAAAACCATATGATCATCTCAATAGATGCAAATAAAGCTTTCAACAAAATTCAACACCCTTTTATGATTTTTTAAAAATCTCTCCAAAAATGAGGCATAGAAGGATCAAACCTCAACATTATAAAGGCCATACATCACAAACATTATTTGTCAGCAAACATTATTCTCAACAGAGAAAAACTGAAAACATTTCCTCTAATATCAGGAATAAGACAAGGGTGCCCACTCTCACCACTATCAAGATCAGATTTAGAGCTGTTTATTAGGTCTCACTGATGCAGCTACTAAATGTTAGCATAAATGAAAACATTACCTTACAACCTGCGAGGGCAAGTCTCAGTCCTCTCTCATCAGTGCATTCTTAGTAATTCTTTCTTACTGCCTTTTTCTAATCTTAGTATCAAATTTGGTTATTAGTCTGCAAAACTACATATCCACTGGGGCTTGAATAAATTATGCTTTAAATATATTAGATTGGCATCTTTGCAATATTCAGATTATTCAAATAAGATAATGATGAACACATGTTTTCATTTGTCAGGTTTCACTCACCCCTTCTATACTACCGCCACAATTATTCACTGTGCTCACTAAGGGCAGCAGCCAAAAATCAGTACCCTGCTCTCATCAGCCTTGGGGGACAGGGATTATAATTTTTTCATAATTATATATGAGGTGCTTTAAGAAAAATTAAGGGGTAAAAAGTGATTGTGAGGAAAGACATTTTATTTAAATAGTATTTCTGTTATTTCTGGATACAAATACTCAAGCATAGACAAACATCCATACATAGAAATCTATACATATGCAGAAAGATTTTTGAGGAAAAAAACTTATCATCCAGTTGGTTATTCAGAATCTTTCTATGTGCACCTATCTTTAATCTGGTCATTTTTTAATATAACAAAGTTTCATTTGCTTTTATTGGTTTTCTGTGTCATAAGGATGACATCTATGAATAACAGAAATGTAACATTGTGTTCTACCATTGATTACACCTCTAAATCCCGTTTTTTAATTTTCTTGCATTACCCACAATTTTTAGAAAAAACAAATAGTGGAAGCAGCAAACCTTTTTCTTCCCCTCAACAAAATCCTTTGATGAACTTATTTAGTATGTATTCATCTGTACTATGCTGTTAGTTTCAGATAGTCTTATTTGTGTTAGTTCTATACACTCGGCTCTGCTAGAATACAATTGCCTTCTTAAGAATATCATTTCAAACTCTGAATTAAACGGAGCCAGAGCTCACAGAACTTTCCAGAGCCCACGCAGAAAACTCTGAATTAAACGGAACAAGAACTTCACCGGAAGGCTCCAGGCTCACAAAACGTTCTGGAGTCCACACAGCAAACTCAGAATTAAATGGAACCATAGCACAAAATCTTCCAGAGCCCATGCAGCAAACTCAGAATTAAACAGAACCAAAGCTCACAGAATTTTCTGGCGTCCAAGCAGCAAACTCTGAATTAAACGGAACCAGAACCCACCAGGAGGCTCCAGGCTCACAGAACCTTCCGGAGTCCATCATGCTTCCTTCCCCACCACGTTTGGTGCTCAGGTTGTCCTCATCACTGGGCAGGACTGTCCTTGCCCCTCCGTCCTGGCAGCTGGTACCCCACTGAGGCTGCTGGGCACAGAAGCTGCTGAGGAGGAGCTGGTTTGCGTGACTCCCTATAGCAGGGCGGGACCTGATCTGCCTCCTCCTTGTAGACCCTATGGGTGTCCATTGGAATCACCTGGATCTTGTTGAAAGTGCCAAATCCTAGGTCCTTGGCAGTTGCAGCAGATTATTGTTAGAGAATCCACATTTGGCAAGGTTCTCAATTATCTACAGCCACAAAACAAATCGCTCCAGATGCTAAAAGTAAAGTGAAGTCGCTCAGTTGTGTCTGACTCTTTGCGACCCTATGGATGGTAGCCTACCAGGCTCCTCCATCCATGGGATTTTCAAGGCAAGAATACTGGAGTGGGTTGCCATTTCCTTCTCCAGGGGATCTTCCTGACCCAGGGATCAAACCCGGGTCTCCCGCATTGTAGGCTGACGCTTTACCATCTGAGTCACCAGGGAGGTCCCAGATGCTAAAACCAGTAAATATTTATGACATCACACTGTTTCTCAGGGTCAGGGGAAATCTCATTGGGTGGCTCCAGCTTGGTTCTTCCTGACGCTGCAGTAGAATTTGGCCAAGGCTTGTGTGCTACCCTAGGGGGCCACTGGAGGGTCCTTACAACATGGCGGCCAGGCCCAAACACACAGCAAGTGGTCCACAGGAGCCAGGAGAAAGCCCCCTTGCCTCCAAAGACACCTGTGTCATTGCACAAGTGTGTCTCACTCGACCTGGGAGAAACAACCAGGGTGCTAACTGCCAACGGGGCAGGCTCACCAGGACCAGCATGAGGCTGCTGACCATACTGGTCACAGTGGGGAAGCACTAGCTTCTCCCTGACCTCACATCCCTGACGCAGGGGTCTGGGAAGGTTTTTGAGATTTGTCGGTGTTGGTGGCATGAAGCCTCTTTCAAGGCAATGGACTGCTCACATCAGCCAGTCCTGGAAAGGCCCTGCTGCTCCCCTGCTGCAGATGCCCATTGGATGAACTCACAGACCCGCCCACGCATGGGGGCTGTTTGAACAGTGCTGTAGCCCGTGATCACCACTGACTTCCCAAAGAGATGAGGTGACTAACTCTTCCACTGGCATCTCAGTTTCTCCACATTCCGTCAGCACATGGTTTTGTCCAATTTCCACTTTTTTTTTTTATCCCTGGTGGGTATGAAATGGATCTCATAGTTTTCATGTGTATTTCCAAGGTAACTAATAAGGCTTATTAGACATTTAGATTTCCTTTGTGTGAAATAGCTATTTTTCTACTACACTTTCTTTCTTGACCATTGGCATTCTTTATAAAGTTTGGATATTAATCTTTTGCAATTACATGTGTTATAAATCAAAAATAAGTTAATGCTGGGTAAAATTACCAGATGCTAGGAGAGATGCAAATGGCTGATTAACCCTCCCCTCTGTCCTGAGCATTCAAACCCTGAGCAATAATTACTTGGCCTCACTCAATAGGCATAGTCTTGGAGGAGATTTTCGTTTGTGAAAAATTAGTACGGGAATGAGGTGCCACTCTACTATATAGCCAAGAGCAGTCCTGTGGAGCAGGGACCTCCTGTTAGATCAGTGGCAGCATTCGATTTGAAATAAAGTGCACAATAAATCTAATGTGTTTGAATCATCCCCAAACCATCCTCCCAACCCCTGGTCCTTGGAAAAACTATCTTCCACAAAGTCAGTCCGTGGTGCCAAAAAGGTTGGGGACCGCTGCCTTGGAGAATATGCTTCATTGTAGAGAAAGATTTAAAAGACCCTCTAAGTTAAAAAATTTAAGGCAGTCCTTGCCAGTGAAAGCTTGTGTGTAGGTGTAGGTATGTTAAATGGGTGTGTGTTTGCTGCTTAGCAACATGTGCATTTCCACTTTTTGNCGTGGTGCCAAAAAGGTTGGGGACCGCTGCCTTGGAGAATATGCTTCATTGTAGAGAAAGATTTAAAAGACCCTCTAAGTTAAAAAATTTAAGGCAGTCCTTGCCAGTGAAAGCTTGTGTGTAGGTGTAGGTATGTTAAATGGGTGTGTGTTTGCTGCTTAGCAACATGTGCATTTCCACTTTTTGTGCAATGGCGAGATCCCTTGTTGGGATATAGAGATACGGTCCCATGCAGGGGGAGAGAACCTGGCTCCATGGGGAAAACTTATTCTAGCACCTTAGGAGCTGTAGCTGGTTTCTTCTCTAGTGTGGCCCACCTGGCACTGTGCTAAAACTTAGGGAGAAAAGACTGAGCATATGAGTGTGATCTAAAAGAAGAGAGTCCTCAGAGCTCAGAGGAATGCTGTTGGTGTGATGGGAAGGAAAGAGCTGAGTCAATAAAAGCATCTAGTTACCATGGACAAACATCCTCCATCAGAATGTTCAGGACCACCTGTAACTTCACATGGCAGAGACGCAAGCCACAACGTTAGTGTACCGGTCTTGCTTCCCCGTTTTCTCTCTTTTCCTGGTTTCCTATAGCAGGACTGGTCTTCTTTGCACTAAACCCCTAGTATTCCTGCCCAAGGAGGGTAGGTGAGGGAGGCTTTGGGAAATAGGGGGACCTCCTGTCACTGTCACTAGAGACTTCCCTGGTGGCTCAGACGGTAGAGCGTCTACCTACAATGTGGAAAACCCAGGTTCAAACCTTGGGTCATGAAGATCTCCTGGAGAAGAAAATGGTAACCCACTCCAGTATTCTTACCTGGAAAATCCCATGGGTGGAGAAGCCTGGTAGGCTACAGTCCATGGGGTTGCAAAGAGTCGGGCACAACTGAGTGACTTCACCTTCCTGTCACTGTGGGCAGGTGAGTGCTCAAGCAATAAACTGAATAAATCAAAGTGTGGTAATTATGTTTGTACTCCAAGCTAGTAAAGTGGGTCATCCCAGATACAGTAGTGACCTGGTTTTCTACCAAGTGAGTCAATTTCCCTTCGGTCTTTCCCTAAGTTTCTTAAATGTATTCCCACAATTGTTGTTGCTCAGTCACTAAGTCATATCTGACTTTTTGAAACCCCATGAACTGCAGCACGCCAAGCTTCCTAGTTCTTCACTATCTCCCAGAGTTTACTCAAACTTATGTCCATTAAGTCAGTGATGCTATCTAACCATCTTATCCTCAGCCGTACCCTTCTCCTCTTGCCCATCTTTGCATGAAATGTTCCCTTGGTATCTCTAATTTTCTTACAGAGATCTCTAGCCTTTCCCTTTCTATTGTTTTCTTCTATTTCNCTTCCTAGTTCTTCACTATCTCCCAGAGTTTACTCAAACTTATGTCCATTAAGTCAGTGATGCTATCTAACCATCTTATCCTCAGCCGTACCCTTCTCCTCTTGCCCATCTTTGCATGAAATGTTCCCTTGGTATCTCTAATTTTCTTACAGAGATCTCTAGCCTTTCCCTTTCTATTGTTTTTTTCTATTTCTTTGCACTGTTCATTTAAGAAGCCTTTCTTATCTGTCCTTGCTATTCTCTGGAATTCTGCATTCAGTTGAGTATATGATTCCCTTTCTCTTTTGCCTTTCGTTTCTCTTTTTTTCTCAGCTATTTGTAAGGCCTCTTCAGACAACCACTTTGCCTTCTTGCATTTCTTTTTCTTCGGGAAGGTTTTGGTCACCACCTCCTGTACAATGTTACAAACCTCTGTCCACAGTTTTTCAGGCACTTGGTCTACCAACTCTAATCCCTTGAATCTTTTGGTTACCTCTGCTGTATAATCATGAGATTTGATTTAGGTCATACCTGAATGGCTGAGTAGTTTTCCCTACTTTCTTCAATTTAATCCTGAATTTCACAATAAGTTGCTGATGATCTAGCCAACAGTCTGCTCCAGGTCTTATTTTTGCCTACTGTATAGAGCTTTTCCATCTTCAGCTGAAAATATAATCAATCTTATTTTGTTATTGACCCTCTGGTGATGTTCACGTATGAAGTCATCTCTTGTGTCATTGGAAGAGGGGTTTGCTATGATCAGTAGAGCATAAGGCCTATCTCTGAGAAAAATGGATGCAGAAGGTAATAATGAGAGCTTTGCGAACAGGAAACCTAAAAAAAAAAGAGAGAGAGAGAAACATAATATTATAGATTCAGTTATTTCAACAGAAAATTAGTTGTCTGTGGCTAAACAATTCCAGAGTTAAGTGAATGTTTTCTACACTGAAAGATTATTCATGATGGCTATATGATTATAAACATATACTTATAAAACATAAACATTGCAGAGAAATTCTGAGTTTGGTTACATCTGTCCTTTATTCTAGTAAAATTATTTCCCTGTTGTATCATTAATGTATATCTTATACATTTCCATCATCTTTATCAACTTTGCCCCCTATGTTTCAGGAACAAAGTCTATAGCCTGTAGCTATGCTTTAGTGAAAAATCAGCTATTTTGAGTGGAGATCTTGCCTTCCCTCTCTCCCTGACTTCCTCTCTCCCTCCCGCCTCCCTTCCTTCTTCTTTCCTTCTTCCCTGACTCCTCCTTCCTTGCTTTCCTTCCCCTACCATAGTGCTATCTTTCTCTGGTTGCTAGTTTAATTTTCAATCACATAATAGTAATGTCTTGAAAGTTTGAAAAAAAAATCATTTGTAAAATTTTTCTGATTTTAAAGTTAACCCACGACAGTTTCACATTGTTTTCTGTGCAACTGGGTTGGTTTCTGTTTTTTATTTCACTTAGTTTTACATAAGATCTTTTGAAAGTTAGTGCAGTGTGGTGGTAAGGACCAGGAACTCTGAAGCCACATCTTCTAATCCCAGGTTTACCATTTACCAGCTATTTAACTTTGGTTAAATTACCTAACTTCTCAATGTCTCACTTTCCTTATGTGTGAACTACCCTACTTATCATATAGTTCTATCTGAGAATGAAATATTGTAACATATTTAAATGTCTTTAGAACACTGTCTCACACTAGATAAGAACTCAAGTATATTAGCTATTGTTAACGGTTTCTAAAATCTCCATATTTGTAGGAGATCATTTTCCATAGTGTTTTCACACTTAAGAGGCCCATTATTTGGAAAAATCCGTTCCATCATATATAGAATTTTTATTCTTACTTTTACAACAAATTTGTTCAAAGTTAAATATTGTGTTTTATGTGTTTTGATTTTGTGTGTCTCATTCACTCTATAAAGAATAACCACTTTATTTTCTTAGTAACTTAGAAACTTATACTATAGAAATTAGACAGTTTGTTGGTTTATGCAATGTATTATTTTGCTTTCTTCTTGTTTTTATTAAGTTTATGTTTCATTCAGAAGATGTCATGAATTTATAAGTTCTAATGTTTTTAATGCAAAGGCCATACTTTGAATTTTTTATATTACGCTCAATTATATAACTGATTCCAAATTCACCTTAGTTCTTTGGAACTTTTTTTGTTGAAGGGAGAGAGGAAATTTTATTGTACAGTCATGTTAGTTAACTTTTTGTTAGCTACTACAAACTACTGAAGCCCAGGGCTGTGCACCTAATTTTTGAATGTTTTGGCAATTATTGAGATTTTCTGCCTGATATAGTATACTTTTAAAGAGTTTCATATGTACAACAAAATAAAATATACTCTGGTGACTGCAACCCACATTTCAAGTAATCTTATTAATGATCTTGATATAATCCAAATCACCTATTTTATTGCATTTTTTGGTGTGTGCTTATTTGAGTCATCAAAGGCTGAGAGAGATGTATTAATCTCTCCCACAAATATTGAGCTTCTGTCATTTTGTCTTTGAATTTCTAATAGGTTTGTGCCCTACATTTCTAAGCTATGCTGTTGGGTCCTACAAAGTCATGACTGTTACATATTCATTTTGGATTATGTTCAGTGGTTTGCTAGCAAATGTTTAACAACCAAGTCTCTAAGGGTGGGGAGGGGCGGGAAGACAAGAGCTGATTTGAAACATTTACCAAATTCTAAGAATTAAATACTACTGCCATGGCCAATTTCAAACTACCTATGTACTATCACTGGATGTGAAGTTGCTAATATATATATTATATACATATAATATATATATGTATATATAAAACTGACTCTCATAACCAGCAATACAACACTGAATATCTTTTCTCAACACAAAGTCATCATCATTGTTCTGGCTTTTTTCAAAAATTCTATATTGCTGACATTAATATTGACACTCAAAACTTACAATTTGCCTGGTATATAATATTGACACTCAAAACTTACAATTTGCCTGGTATATCTTTACCCAGTATTCTTTTTATGCTCTTTAATTACCATGACATATTTTCAGTAGTTATAGCTAGTACCTACATGGCTTTTTAATAGTACCAACCAGTGATGTTTTGAGTTTTGTCCATTTACACTTATTTGGATAATTAACATGTTTCATATTCCTCCTATAATTTTAATATTTTTAATTTAATAAGTTTTCCTTTATTTTACAGAGATGAGAGTCTTATTTTATTATGAGAGCTATTTCATTTGCTTTGTATTTTCTCTAATAATATTATTTGTTCTACCTTGAGTTTTGTTCAATTTAATGTTTGTTTTTTTAAATAACATTAAACTATATTTTCAAAGTAGCAAAACCAAGAATGATGTCCCTCAGCATTTAGTTCCAAATTTTTTAATTAACATTTTAATTATATCTATAATATTATGGGCTTCCCAAGTGGCACTAGTGGTAAAGAACCTACCTGCCAATGCAGGAGACATAATAGACACTGGTTCGATCCTGAATTGGGAAGATCCCCTGGAGGAGGGCACGGCAACCCATTCCCGTTTTCTTGTCTGGAGAATCCCATAGACATAGGAGCCTGGAGGGCTACCATTCATATGGTCGCAAAGAGTTGGACATGACTGAAGAGACTTAGCACACATGAGTAAT
Source organism: Neotragus moschatus (assembly GCA_006410615.1). Lineage (NCBI taxonomy): Eukaryota > Metazoa > Chordata > Mammalia > Artiodactyla > Bovidae > Neotragus > Neotragus moschatus. The sequence goes on along the minus strand of SJYA01001618.1, from coordinate 765,788 downwards.
ATAAACAGCCTGTAGTTGGATTTTTTAAATTTAGTTTAAGAATTTTGTCTTGTCAAGATAATTCATCCATTCCACACTTACTGTGATCGCTGCTTTTGTCTTCTTATTTTGTTGTTTGCATTTCATGATTTCTAATTTTGTTGAATTTTTTTCTTTTTTTTTATTTCTTTCAGAATAAGAATAAAGAATTTCATTTCTTTGAGCAGATTGGAAATTCTGTTTTCCATTTTTATTCTAATAGTTGCTTCCTTAAATTCAAATAGCTGTAGTCTCTACTCAACTAAAATTTAATTGATATCAGCTCCTGATTTCTGACTTAAAGTAACAAGGTCCAAATTTAATTTCTCACAATAAACAAAAAAACTAGACAAAATACATGAAGTGACATTTTCAGAAAAGCAGGGCAGGACTGTGATCCTATGAAGAAAATAAACAAATAATTTATCCTAGGTCTGCCCCAATTATATTCTGCATTATATTTTTTTTCTGACATCTATATCTGACTTGTATATTATATTTTGTATTTGCTTATACTAACACAAATTATTTTTCAACACATGTTGGTTGCAATACTAGTTTCAATGTTTATAATGTTAACATTTGAACATATTATCCAATATTATATTTCCCTTTTTTGACTTTGTATCTTGATTTATTTCTCAATTGCCAGGAATTGGTCACTAATAAGTTTTTAAATAATTTTTAAAGATGAAAATGGATGCTAAATTTATCTTCCCATACATATCTGGAATGACTATTTTATTCACATATAAATATAAATTTGAAATTCTATCCACGTTTTAATAATAAATGTTTCCTCTAAAATGTACATAGACTATTACTGCATAGTCTCATCTTGTTCATTGATGTGAAGAAAAAGTCTCAGGCTAGACTTAGTTTTGTTTACTGAAGGTAGCCTATATTTCATGCTTGAATGTTTGCAGATGTTTAAACTTCTAATTCAAACTTTAAGTTTCTCTTTTCTTTCTTTAAATTCTTTATTTTGCTTCTGTTGTATTTTCCCCTTAGTCTCTCTCTAAAATATCAGTTTTCCATAGCTGTGCCATCTTTTTTTCATTAAATCCTCTCATAATTTTTTATTTCGTTATTATTCTGGGAGAACTTTCCCCCCTCCACCACGAGGGGTACCTAGCTTCAGTTTTTTTTAAATTAATTAATTTTTTATTGAAGGATAATTGCTTTACAAAATTTTGTTGTTTTCAGTCAAACCTCAACATGAATCTGTTCAGTTCAGTTCAGTTGCTCAGTCGTGTCCAACTCTTTGTGACCCCATGAATCACAGCACGCCAGGCCTCCCTGTCCATCACCAACTCCTGGAGTTCACTCAGACTCACGCCCATCGAGCCATAGGTATACATATATCCTCTCCCTTTTGAAGCTCCCTCCCATCTCCCTCCCCACCCCACCCCTCTAGGTTGATACAGAGCCCTTGTTTGAGTTTCCGGAGCCATACAGCAGATTACCGTTGGCTATCTATTTTACATATGATAATGTGAGTTTCCATGTTACTCCATCCATACATCTCACCCTCTCCTCCTCTTCTGGGAGCACTTTTAAAGTCTTCCCTCTGACTTCCCTGGTGGCTCAGAAGGTAAACAATCTGCGTGCAATGCAAGTGACTAGGGTTTGATCCCTGGGTCAGGAAGATTCCCTGGAGCAGGAAATGGCAACCCACTCCAGTATCCTGGAGAATTCCATGGAGAGAGGAGCCTGGTAGGCTATAGTCACTAGGGTTGCAAAGAACTGGACACAACAGAGCAACTAACACTTCCACTTTTCTATATTTCTACATACTAATTCAATTTTTTCTTTATTTTCCACAGCCAAAATTTTATTTTTATTATAGTTAATTTTGGTTTAATTATTATCTTTTATGTTACCCATCTCATGTTGTACCTAAAGTGATGATATGGTTTTGTTTTTTACAACTCAGTATGATATCATATGACATTTTGTTCTCCTGACTGATATGAATCACATATTTTTGCTTACTATTTGAATGTCGTTAGTAGTTTAATGTTTTCTACTGTTCTGAATTGAAAAAAATATAAGCGTACTCAGTATTTTTCTAGTAGTTGATATTTATGACTTGTTCCATATCACTTATTCTTAGTGTCACTAAGTTTATATCCCAAGTATCACTAAGGTTCTAGTCTCAATTTGTTTCTGTGCAGCAGATTGTAAGCACATCTCTTCCACACTGAGCTAAGATTATCTCCAGCATTCATTGTATGACTTACTGACAATGGACCAATTAAGTTCAAATAATCTACAATTAGCATGTCCTACTAACAACCATTCTCCTGTCACTGCTCCCATTCATAGAGTTACATTTTTGTGGCTATATGTCTCAAAGATAAACTGGGGAAATCCACCTAGCATTTTCATATTTCCTAACATTTGCTTTCTGAGTATTTCAGTGTATGAACTGTGGGAGAAACTTAAAGGTAGAAAAAGAGAATCAGTAATCTGTGCATTAAAAAAAAAACACATTGTCTTAGTGAATTTGTTGTTGTTGTTCAATCGCTCAGTCGTGTTTGACTCTTGGCAACCCCATGGAATGCAGCAAACCAGACTTGCCTGTCCTTCACCATCTCCTGGAGTCTGCTCAAACTCATGTCCATTGAGTTGGTAATGCCATCCAATCATCTCATCCTCTGCTGTCCCCTTCTCCTCCAGCCTTCATTCTCTCCCAGCATCAGGGTCTTTTCTAATGAGTCAGTTCTGCACATCAGGTGACCAAAGTAGTGAACTTGGGCTGCTATAAAAACATCATAGACTGGGTAGCATAAACAACAAACATTTATTTCTTCCAATTCTGGAGACTGGAAGGCCAAAATTAGGGTCCCAACATGGTTGGATTCTGGTGAAAGTCCTCTTCCTGGTCACCTCACTGTCTTTTGTCACATGGTCAGACGAGAGATCATCTTTCCTACATCTCTTCCTATAAGGTCACTAATCCCATTACAATGGCTCCATCTTCATGACCTAATGACTTCCTAAAGGCCCCACTTCCTAATACCACCACACTAGGTTACAACCTATGAATTTAGAGAAAGCACAAATATTTAGCACTTGCTTAGCATACCACTTGCTTCTTGGAAGAAAAGCAATGACAAACACAGACAGTGTTTTAAAAAGCAGAAATATCACTTTGCCAACAAAGGTCTGACAAAGGTCAAAGCTATGACTTTTCGAGTAGTCAGGTACAGATGTGAGAGCTGGATCATGAATAAGGCTGAGCACAAAATAATTAAAGATTTTGAATTGTGTTGCTGGAGAAGACTCTTGAGAGTCCTTTGGACAGCAAGGAGATCAAACCAGTCAACCCTAAAGAAAGTCAACTCTGAATATTTATTAGAAGGACTGATGCTAAAGGTCCAATACTTTGCCTACCTGATGTGATGAATCAATCACTGGAAATGACCCTGATCTGGGGAAGATTGAGAACAAGAGCAAAGAGGGAACAGAGGATGAGATGGTTAGATGGCATCACCAAGTCAATAGACATGAATTTGAGCAAACTCCAGGAGATAATGAAGGACAGGGAAACCTGGCATGCTGCAGTCCGTGGGGTCACAGAGAGTTGGACATGACTTAACAACTAAACAACAACCAACATAGCAAAGTTTTCTCATGGCATGAATGGAGGGCATCTCTGCTTCAAAGACAAACAATGATGGAGAAAGAAATTACAGTCTTTCTCTTTTTCAGGCCAGTATGATTCCTTGTTTTACCAATACATGCATGGTTGCTAATTGTACTATTTCACTCAACTATGTAGGTTTTGTAGATAGGATGATATTTTCCCAACTTTTTAGCAATAAGTTCATTGTCATTTTTGAAGTTTTTGTGAAAATTTCACCTTTTTATAGACCTTTGTGGATACTTATTGGGACTTAGGGAGAGGCTGCATTATGAAAATCTAGTCAGACACTACTACTCCTTTCCCCATATTAATTCTGAGCAGTCCTTTAAGTGATTTGAAACTAATGATCAATAAAATCCTCTTTCCTTCTCTTCCATGAGCTTTACCTCAAACCAGTGAAAAGCAAACAAAACAAGCCTCCAAAGTATGAAATTATATTGCTAAAGTTTTCTAGTCTTTTCCCTAACCTCTAAGAATATACAGTTGACTTGAGAACAATACAGGGGTTAAAAGTGCTGACCCCCTTGTAGTCAAAAATCCCCATATAACTTTTGATTCTCCCCAAATTTAACTACAAATAGCCTACTATTGATCAGAAGCCTTACCAGTAACATAAGCAAATCTATTAATACATATTTTGTATGTTACATCTATACGTACGAACGTTTTTGGCTTCCCTAATGACTCAGTGGTAAGCAATCCACCTGCAATGTGGGAGATGCAGATTTGATCCCTGGGTTGGAAATGTCCCTTGGAGAAGGGAATGGCTACCCACTCCAGCATCCTTGCCTAGAGAATTCCATGGACAGAGGAACCTGGCAGGCTACAGTCCATGGGGTTCTCAAGAGCCTAACAGAACTTAGTATGTAAACCACCACAACCATACATATATTTGATACTTTCATGACATAACAAACATTTCTTTTTCAGCATTTCTAGGCTACATGGTTCATATGCAAATTGTTGCAAATCTTCAAACATGTTTCCAATATATTTATTGAAAAAAAATCTACATACAAGGGGACACACATAGCTGAAACTTTTGCTGTTCAATGGTCAACTGTACTTAAACTGCTGACTTTTGATATATTGAGAATTAAAGAAAAATCTAACAATGTATATATATACTGTATGATATATTTTAAATTAAATACATGATTATAGTATAACTAAAAAGTAGAATTTGTCTTGGAGGATATTATTTTCATGTTCTTTACTGTGAAGTTCTATAATATTTACCAATATAACTAATTTGAATATTCCAAGTAATTGAAATACTCCAATGAATTGGGTGAAGAAATTACTGAAAGAAGATTTAGGAACAAATGAATTTAAACAAATAGCTCTTCTTCCTTATAAACAGGCTTTGTATTTCATATAAATGGCTAACATTTAAACATAACAAGGAACACAGAATTCTGAACAGGAACTATGAAAGAAGAATCATGCTTATTTCTGATAAGCAGGCGCACGGTATGCTGGACACGTTAGTCTCTCACTTTTTGGTTTTAGCCATCTTGGGTTATTCAACAGCTTTTAATTTTATTCCCTTAATAATAAATTATATTAATATTGTTGTTGAAATAATGGTTTATATTAATAAAAAAATAAATAAGAGAATGTGAGTGCTCTATACATGGAAAATCCCTATGCACATATACACTGAAATACTAGCTGTGTAGTGACAGGTAGGCAATTAGTAACTATTTGCAATGTCATTTTCAACTATAAAGGACAATCTATATAGAAATAATTGTATATATATTTATTACGGGCCATTGCAACTGTTGATAGTTCTTTAACTGTTCAAATGGTGCTTAATGCCCAGTTAGTAAACCAAGTAAATTCAGTTTCTGACTTAAATGGACTGTGAATGAAGGTATAAAGAATGGTTTCACTTACACATTTAAATAATTGCAGGACTTCACTTGGATGGGAAATACTTTGGCCTCATTAATAGGGACTGGTTCAGATTACATTATGAAAAAATTCCTGAAGCACTAGTTTAATTTCATTTTTTCCCGACACACATTACCATGGTCTGCTGAAGAGTAATCATGCTCTGGAAAGCTTAAAAAAAGAAGACTAAGACACAGAGAGGAAAGAAAAGAGTTGGGGTAACTTGGGTAGCTCTCTGTCTCTTTAGCTCTTATAATCTTTGAAGTTTTGAGCATTTAACCCATTTCTAGGCTCAGTTCTGCTACAAACTGTAGAAATAATACCTGCTGTGTTTAGGGCTTACCAGGTACCATGGGCCAGTCCATCAGCATCTAAGCCTCAGACCAGGCTGGCTGCTAGCTCTGCTCTGAACCAGGGCTCCACGTCTGCAATCTGAGTCTTCATCTTCTTTTTCAGGTGATAACTACATGTCACCTCACCTTCATTCCAAATGGTTGCTCAGCCCCCTTCCAGCTGAAATACCTATGTCTGTTTAGCATCTGTGCCCTTCTAGTGACAGAGGCTGCTGGATCAGGGTCATCTGTTGCTATGGAAACAAAGTGAAAGTGTTAGTCAGTCAGTCCTGTCCAGCTCTTTGCTACCCATACTGTAGCCCACCAGTCTCCTCTGTCCATGGAATTTTCCAGGCTAGGATACTGGAGTGGGTTGCCATTTCCTTCTCCAGGGGATCTTCTCCACCCAGGGATCAAACTTGGGTCTCCTGCATTGCAGGAAGATTCTTTACTGTCCAAGCCACCAGGGAACTTGTTATGAAAGGATGAGATTAAATTGACAGGCTGATTTGGAGAGTCATTCTAGCTCACCAAGTCTTCTTGTGTATATGGGAGATATGGTAATATTTCTATGTATGCATCTGTACCTATAACATTCTAAAACAACTGTTTACAGTGTGACAAATGTACTCTTCTAATAGTACCTATTCACCTATTTATAACTGAAATGATTAATTGGTTTTGTCTAGCACTAAAGATGACTTTGGGTGTTGTGAACCATCAGCAATGAGTATTCTGTGTATATATGTATGTTTGGTGCATGTAGTTATATTTATTTACGTATTGATTTATTCAGTTTTAGTTGTATAGTGGAAATAATATGGAAACTGCAATCATCCTACCTTGAATATAAATATCGACTCTGCCACTATCTAGCAGTTTTACTGTGAGTGTTTCGGAGATGTAATTTTCTCATCCTTAAGATGAGTGTAATGTTATCTACCTCTAAGTAAGGTTGTGAAAATTAAGGAAGACAATATAAAGTCCCTATCATAGTGGCTACTTCACAGATGATGTTTGCCACTCAAATGTGATCCTTTCCTTCCAGGACAATTAAGAATTTCAGTTCATGGACAGGGCCTTAGGGAAGTTAATGTAAGAGGATTCATTTCTTGTGAGAAAGAAGGGAATTTCCAGTATTAATCAGAGGTATCAAAGTGAATCCATGAAGACACATAAGGGAAAATGGTGTGGGAAGTTCACTAAAGGAACTTATATTCAGCACTATCATTTCTCAAAATATTATTGAAAAGATATGTGTTAAGTGTTAAGACAAGTGTTAAGAATGGGACATGGTGGGGGAGGGGTAGAGTCAATGATTTTTAGAGAAAGGCGAAAGTAATCTGATTATTTAAACTGGGACATGGTTGGGGTATTTTTATGAGTAGCAAATGTTGCATTTTCTCGAAGAAGAACTCTATTTTCTGCCTTATATTTGTGTGGCATGTATAGAAGAGCAACTTTTAGTTGCCCAGAATGAAAACTAACAGTCACATAGTCTTTGGTTAAAATATTTGAAACCACTTTCTCTCTGGAGAAACTGCTGGACTTGGAACTCTGCTATTGTGTGCTACTCAAACAAAGGCCATGGGGCCACATCTCCCTGCTCTTTTTCAATAAAAAATAAACACAGATCTGTGACTTGGGGCCCTAAATATGTCTGACCAGAACTTATTTCACATCAGTTGCCAAAAATCTTCTTGACTTGAAGTCAGCCAGTAGGGAGATCATGTCCAAACATCCAGTCCATGAGAAAAGCAGAAACCATAAAGGGTTTTTATTTTCATGGAGGTGCCAGCCAAATAACTAGAGGTGAGGACATTCAGATGTTGAACAAGTGGCCAGGGATCTCAGCCACTCTCAGGGACTTCAAGGCTCAGAGCAACACTGGGTAGAATTGGAATAGTGAGAGCTGCCTGAGTCTCCGAATAAAAACCTACCTTCAGAATATGCTCATGCAAGGTGTGTTGCACTGGGTAATTCTCACAGCAACTCAGAAGGGTTGAGAGATTGAGCCTTTAATATTTTACAATAGGAAGGCTGAGACATGACGGAGATGAATGATATATGTAAGGTCACATAAAAGCAGAGCAAAACCGGTTTAGTCTGAAAATGTATAGTGAGTTTCCATAATCACTCTGAGAAGAGTAAATACCTTTTCACAAACTGGGCAAAGGAAAGCAAAAGATAAACTTCTTACCATAGCTAAAGAAAATATGAGGAAATAATGCTTATAGAAGCTTTCCCAGCTGGGAAAGATTGAAGGTGGGAGGAGAAGGGGATGACAGAGAATGAGTTGATTGGATGGCATCACTGACTCAATGGACATGAGTTTGAGAATACTCCAGGAGTTAGTGATGGACAGGGAGGCCTGGCATACTAAGAGTTGGACATGACTGAGCAACTGAACTGAACTGGACTGATAAAAACTTTATGAATAATCAATACTTATTTCCAAAGTATCTGCTTTATTTAAAAAATTGCCCTCAGGAAGCATACAGTTTAGTCAGAGGAAATAATGCGTTTTCAATGTAAATTATAAACTTAGGAAGTGTTGTGTATTAAGAATAAAATGATTTAAAGGCAATGAGACTTCTGAGAAAAAGAGAGTTGGGTTTGAGCCAGAAACATCATTGGAGCATTCACAGTGGAGCTCATATTTGAACCAGACTTTGAAGGATGCCTGGGAGGCACTGAATTTCGATCTTCAGCTTACAAGAAAAAAAAAAATCGACAGAATGGAGGACATCACTTGAAAATTGTAGCAGAGAAGTAAAAGATAACCATGCATTGGGTTACAATATTATAAAAGGAAGGAAAAAAATATGGACAGAGGACAAAGCTCTATGGGGGTTAGTATGGAAGGAAAGGTACTAAAGAAACAGTATATCAAATATAGAGTGTGCTATAGTTGAGATTAACTATATAAATTTATGATATATATAATTATATACATATTATTATGAAATTATATTTACTTGGGATACATGATCTCAATTTTATTGCAAAATTATATCATTCTCAGTATAGTTTTTTATGTTCAAAAACTTTCTTTCTGTAGTGTGTAGGTTAACTTGAATATGCCATACATGGTTTCTCTTTCCATTTGGCTTATAAGACTAGTTTTTCAAAGTGTGATCACTAAGTAAAAATTTTATCTTTAAATCATCTTGAAATCATTGATAAAAAATGTTATTTTACCCCATATAAATATATTAATATGCCAGATTATTGACTTAGTTGAATTTATTATATTTAAATTAATTACTTTTCCCTCCAGATCCAAGGTATGTCAAATGACCAAATTATTTATTGCAAGTTGATTCATATATTTCAGTAAGATTCATGAGGCAAAAATTACTTGACTTGAAACCTGTCCATAATTTAACCAAAAATATTGGAATGACCATTACATAAGCATATTCTTTCTTCAGAGTAAAGTTATCTTTTATTTTTCTTCTTTTCCTTCAAGCCATCTGTTTTACCTATGGTTAGCTACTAGTTACTGAACTAATGAATAAGAAACATATTTAGATAGCAAATCTTAAATAACTCTCATTTATGACATTTTTTCATGTTATATATTTTAAACTTATGGTGCAACCATGACTACAAAAACAAAAGGAAATGCAGAATAATTCAATCATTAGTTGACTTGGGCTCCAAATTAAAACCACATACTCAAAGGTGACATTTAAGCTTCAAACATCTAATTATGTCATTTCTTCAACTTAATTTTCATGTGTGGATTTAAGACAGCAAAAAGCTAAAAAATTATCTTTTTTTTTTTTTTTTTTAAATCCCTAGCATATCCAGTCCAGGAAGCAATCAAAATAAAATACTTTTTCAACAAAATATGCACCAGTTGGTGAATTTTCACCTTCTCACTGAAAGATCAACAACAACAACAAATATAATCCTGGTAAATTATTATTTCCCAATCACTTATGACTCTAGTTACTGCCAGACTGGGTGTATATTTTTTGAGGAACTTTTTCCTAATTTCTAGGACATGGAATAATAATTCTAAAAGCATATCATTTGTAAGATATAAGTTGGAGTAGTTAAAATTTGTTAGTTTAATATTGTTTATTCACTTATTTAAATATCATTTTATTTAGATATTATAAGGCTTACTTGGTGAGTTAAAAAATTTGCTTTATCTTTCTGGCTGTTTCTTCTTGTTATGAATCATACTGGCTGATCACTTTTTTGGGGCCAATTTCATGTTTTCTCTTGATTCATACTATCTTTGTAATGGTTCAAACGATGCATACTCTCAGGTCTTCAGTCTACCATCTCATTGTGTCTTTTTAGTCATTTGGGAAACCCATACACCTGGTCTGCTCCCTCATTTGTTTTCATGCTATAGAGAGATGAAGCCATTAATGATAAATCAATGCTATGAAAATTATAGACTGTTATAAAAGTTTCTTTGCAAATAGCTGTTTAACACCACAAAGAAGTTAAGTTAAAATTGTTTCAAAGTCTAAAATTAGTTACATTTTAAGCTAACTGCATATGCTCTTATTGTCTCTNCCTGGTCTGCTCCCTCATTTGTTTTCATGCTATAGAGAGATGAAGCCATTAATGATAAATCAATGCTATGAAAATTATAGACTGTTATAAAAGTTTCTTTGCAAATAGCTGTTTAACACCACAAAGAAGTTAAGTTAAAATTGTTTCAAAGTCTAAAATTAGTTACATTTTAAGCTAACTGCATATGCTCTTATTGTCTCTGATCTAAAATATAATCCCAGGAGGTTGTGAAAAGCATGCAAATTACAGAAAGCTAATTTGCTCCAGCAGCGACGCCTCCCATGCTGTTGGGAGGTCTATTAGAAATAGCGTATTCTCTGTTATTTGCATATTAATAGCACCTGCGGAAATACTTTGGGATTTACTTCCACTGCCAGCAGAGGGACAGAACTAAAATATATAAAACTCCTTTCATATCACCATGTTAGGCCATAAAAGATGCAGGATGGAGTAAGAATTCTGAATTATTAGCAGAAACTAGTGTGTTCATGTTGCATATGGTATATGAATTGAGTTTTCTTCGTGATAGAGTATTACTTCTTCATGATGAAGAAGTTTGTTTAAGAGACTGCAGACAAGGCTACTGCAAACCTTATGACAAAAGTATCTCTTCCTCCTTTAAGAAAACACAGCAAGCTTTCAAACTGCACTGAATAAGAATATAGTTCTTTATGCTTTGCTCTGACAAACTATAAAGTTTAACAAGTGAAAACCAGGCACAGTGATAAAAAATGAAACGTGCAAAGATCCAGATTCTCAGGATAGTCCAAGTGCAGAATTTTGTTTATTTGTAAGCAATTAAATACACATATGTGCACACATACAAACACACACACACACACACACACACATATATATCCAATAGCAACTTGAAGATTTTCTCCAAATGAACTGTGCTTTGCTCTTCTGGTTGTGAAGTTTCTCATTGTTTCTTTTCTTCCAACTCAAAAAGAGGCTTCATATATACATAGATCTTAACAATGTTTTGAAAGATAAGATAGATATTTCTTTTCTCTAGAGAAGACAGGAAGATGCTTTTGGTCTCTAAGTCTCACTTTTATAACACAGGACTGCCAAATATACTGCATATACTAATCAAATATACTGCCTCTCTTCCGACCTCTGTGTTATTACATCTAAGTGGACTGCCCCTCCACATTCTGTCCCCTTGTTGCAACTTACTTATAGCTCCAACTTGATCTCAAAATCTAGGTAAGAAAGAAAAACTGCATAACTGAGATAAAAGCAAAATATCAGGAAAACATTTACAGAAATGCATAAATGAGAGGAGAGCATATGGAGATTTTTGAAACATCACATTAGACCGTGCTTATTGGGTGAATTCCCTTATTTTGAATCATGTAACAATTTGAATGAATGAATGAATGCATATTATGTGTCAGTTCTATTTTAAGTTAAAGATAATAATTCTTTTAATCTTCATTACAACCCAAATAAGCANCTGGAATTCTCTTGCTTTTTCTATGATTCAATGGATATTGGCAAGTTGGTCTCTGATTCTTCTGCCTTTTCTAAATCCAGCTTGAACATCTGGAAGTTCATGGTTCATGTACTGTTGAAGCCTGGCTTGGAAAATTTTGAGCATTACTTCGCTAGCATGTGTGTGTGTGTGTGTGTGTCTGTTAGTCACTCAGTCACGTCTGACTCTTTGCAACCCCATGAACTATAGCCCAACAGGCGTCTCTGTCCATGGCATTTTCCAGGCAAGAATACTGGAATGGATTGCCAGTTCCTTCTCCAGAGGCTCTTCCTGACCCATGGATTGAACCCTGGTCTCCTGCATCACAGGCAGATTCTTTGCCACTTGAGCTCCAGGGAGGTCCTCGCATGTGAGATGAGTGCTATTGTGCAGTAGTTTGAAGATTCTTTGCATTGCCTTTCTTTAGGATTGGAATCAAAACTGACCTTTTCTAGTCCTTATTTTAATTAATACAAAAATTATCATAGAAGAAATAAAAAAATACATGAACAAAGATTATGAATAGATAGCTCACCACAAAAAACATACAACCAATAAAGATGTGAAAATATATCCAGTATCCCTATCCCTGTTCTTCAAAATATTAAATGTTTCTATGAATAATCCCCACGATCAAGCTGATTAACAATAATAGAATCCCAGAAGCCTCACCATAGTCGAGACTCAAAAACTCACCACACCATTCCCTTGACTTTGCTTATATTTTGCACCCATTCTCATCAATAAAAGTTCCAACCCTTCATAATTTTTTGTTCTTCTCAACACCTTCTTTTCTTACTCACAACATGTCTCTCTGCCTCCTACTTTATGTAGGAAACCCAAGTAGTGGAAGAACTCTCTTGTCCACATTCCTCCAGTTTTCCCTCCTTCTCAAACCACAGTGCCTGGAGACAGGACCATGACCTCCCTCCATTCCTCAGTCTTCCCCAGGAGCCTCTCCTGCTCTGGCAGGAAGATGGCATCTATGAGAATCATCTCTTTTCAATGGCCAGAGCATGAGGAAGGTGATTCCTGGGACCTCATCACATTTATAGCTTGCCCTCCTAGTGAGGCTGCTGAACACACAATTGAGGAGAGGGATATCTAGTAGCTTCTATCTAAATATAGATAGTAACCTTATATGGAGGAGACTTTTGCCTTCAGTTTCTCTTGCGATGTTTTTTTTCCTGGTTAAGGGACCCAGACTTCATGGTAGATATGCTTGACTAACCTATTGATTTCTCAGACCTTAAGTCTGGAAGGAGTTGTTTCAGGGTCCATCAGTCCATTCAAATCATCTGGGCGAATTTGTTAAAATGACAAGTTCTTGGAAACTATCCTGAGTATAATAAATCAGAATCTCTGGGGATGAGTCTCCAGACACTCCTTATAGAACAAGATCCTTGTTTGCTTCTGGGGCAAGGGATTCTGGATTTCTCTTTGAGAAATCATTGATCCAAAACACTGACACGTGTAGAGGTGGACATCCACAGACATGCTACAATCTGCCTCAGATAACTGACAAAGGTCTGTGACATGATCAAGTTTAAGGGTGCTAGCTAGTGATGTTCGCAACATACAGCTGTGCTTTTGGGAATTATTTCTGTGTCTCAACTTCAGCTTTTAAACCCTAAGCCTTTTGTGTTCTCTACCTTGGTTGCAATGCTGCCTCTCTCAGAGTTTTAGCCTTTTTAACTTGGGGAGAGAGTGGAAACCTTTCAGTGTTCTAAGCAGCTTCCTTGTTTCTGAGGGCAGCTAAGCCTGGCTGAAGTGGACAAGCCTCACTTGCCCATTAAGGAGCCACCAGGAAGTGGACTTGTATATCCAGGGCCTTCTTTGCCCAGGATATCACTATGCCTGGAGAATCAGGCTTTTCCAAGCTGGCACATTTCTATCAAGCAGCCAGAAGAACTGATAATTTTTATTTATTGTCTGCAGTTCATGGCAGCCAGTATTTTACCACCTGCACATCTAAAAAAGAAGGGGAAGAAAAGCACACCAATATTCTCAAAATGTTTATATTCAAGGAGTGTGTATTTCAGAGAAGGAGGTCGTGATGTGTGTGTTTTTATTGTGTGCGAAAGAATCCTTAGTGACAGTGCAGCTGGAAAAATAATGGAAGCACAGGGTACTGTCTTTTGTGACAAAGTTTCCTCTGGTAAGTTACAATTATAACGTAGAAAATGATACCTTAGACGGCAACTAATTTGTGAATCCTGGGAAATGCCTTTCAATGATTCCTCATCAGGACCACAGAACCTGATCTGTAAAAATCTGGGCCTCAGTGGGAAGCTGTTTGCAAAGCGTGATTTGCATTTCAATTGTAAGTCCAGTACAACCTTTAAATCTCCACTGCTGCACTATCACAATGGAATTTTTCTTTTTTCCTTCATGAAGTACTGAAAAAAGAAGAAAGGAATATTACCATACATCAGTCCCACAACTACATAAAATAAAATATAGGTGGTTATAAGAAAAAAAAAAAATGGTGCTGATGGTTATATTTTCTCCCAACGAGCAATTATATCAAATTTTTATAATTGCAGAGGAAATATTATTCCCCATGTAGGAGCTGTCCCCACTGTATTTGTTAGTCCACAAGTGCCATATCCCTTTCCTCTTTGTTACTTGCAAAATTCCAAATAGTTGAAAAATGTAGTTTATCTGTTATTTAATTTTACTTGATGAAGACAGAAAAAGTAAGACACAGAAACCAAAACAATAAAATGAAAAAGCTATTTATTAGAATTAGACTACTGAGGGACAACCCCCCCCCCAACACATACACACACACACAAAATCATCTATCCCTTTTCACTCAGTCTAACAGATTCACTGAGAGATTCTTAACTTTTCCCTGACTTTAGATTGTTTGGATTGGCATTCTTCTAGTCATAGGTGATTTAATCTCTTGGAAGTACCTTGCTGTACAAAAATGAATGATTCAGACTCCCCCTTGCCTCCACCCAGCATTGGCAACTTTGGCCTACAGGGCCCACTTCCCATGGTCTCCCAACTTTGTTGTACAGTAAGGGTTGGGTTTCCTATTTGACAGAGCACGCAAGGAGTGCTGAGCCACCAGAGCCTGCTATTCCTCTCCTGGATAGACAACCTCTGCTAAGTCGCTTCAGTCGTCTCCGACTCTGTGCGACCCCATAGACGGCAGCCCACCAGGCTCCGCCATCCCTGGGATTCTCCAGGCAAGAACACTGGAGCGGGGTGCCATTTCCTTCTCCAACGCATGAAAGTGAAAAGTGAAAGTGAAGTCACTCAGTCGTGTCTGACTCCTAGCGACCCCATGGACTGCAGCCTACCAGACTCCTCCATCCATGGGATTTTCCAGGCAAGAGTACTGAAGTAGGGTGCCATTGCCTTCTCCTACAACCTCTATAGCAAAACAAACCCCTGAGCCTTTGGAGTGGGAACACTGACTCCAAGACCCTAGACTACCAGAGAACTAACCCTAAGGGGGGTTATTAGATAGTGAGAACTCACACAAAGGAAAGCACTGGAATACAAGACCTGGTATCACCCAACCACCAGTAGCACCCTGTGCAGGATGCCTCATCTAAATAACAAACAAAACCAAAATACAAACCCAGTCATCAGCAGACAGGATTACAACCTCACCCAGCCTTGCCTATCAAAGGAAAAACAAACAAACAAAAACTCAGCACAAATCTCACCCTATGAGAAGCTTACACAAACCACTGAACAGACCTTAGGAGGGCAGGAACCAAAAGGAAGAAAGAATTCAACCCTAGGCTGGGAAAAGGAGACCTCATACACAGTAAGTTAAAAATATGTGTGTGTGTGTGTGTGTGTGTGTGTGTGTGTGTGTGTGAAGTCCCTCAGTCATGACCAACTCTTTGCGACCCCATGGACTGTAGCCTAACAGGTTCCTCCATCCATGGGATTTTCCAGGCAAGAATATACATATATATATATATATATAATGAAAAGGCAGAAAAATACTACACAAATGAAGGAACAAACTAGAAACACAGAAGTTCAAATAAATGAAGAGGAAATAGGCAACTACATGGTAAAGATGATCAAAAACCTTGAAAACAAAATGGAGAAAATGCAAGAATCAATTAACAAAAAAGAATTAAAGAATAAACATACAGAGACAAACAACATAATTACTGAAATTAAAAATACTCTAGAATGAATCAATTGGAGAAGACAATGGCACCCCACTCCAGTATTCTTGCCGGGAAAAATCCCATGGATGGAGGAGGCTGGTAGGCTGCAATCCATGGGGTCGCTAAGAGTTGGACAGGACGGAGCGACTTCACTTTCACTTTTCAGTTTCCTGCATCAGAGAAGGAAATGGCATCCCACTCCAATGTTCTTGCCTGGAGAATCCCAGGGATGGGGGAGCCTGGTGGGCTTGCCTCTATGGGGTCTCACAGCGTCGGACACTACTGAAGTGACTTAGCAGAAGCAGCGCAGAATGAATCAATAGCAGAATATCTGAAGCAGAAAAACGAAGCAGTGAGCTGGAAGATAAAATGGTGGAAATAATTTCTGAAGAGCAAAATAAAGTAAAAGGAATGAAAATAACTGAGGCTAGTCTCAGAGATCTCTGGGACAATATCAAACACACCAACATTCAAATTATGGGGGTCCCAGAAGAAGAAGAGAAAAAGAAGGGTATGAGAAAATTTTTGAAGAGATTATACTTGAAAATTCCCCCAACATGGAAAAGGAAATAGTCAATCGAGTCCAAGAGGCACAAAGAGTACCATACAGGATAAACCCAAGGAGAAACATGCCAAGATAATACTAATCAAACTAACAAAGACTAAACACAAAGAAAGAATATTAAAAGCAGCAACGGAAAAGCAAGTAACATACAAGGGAAACCCCATATGCCTAACAGCTGATCTTTCAGCAGAACCTCTGAAGGCCAGAAAGTAATGGCAGTGTATGTTTAATGTACTGAAAGGAAAAAATATACAACCAACACGACTGTATCCAGCGAAGATCTCACTCAAATTGATGGAGAAATAAAAAGCTTTTCAGACAAGCAAAAGTTAAGAGAATTCAGTACCATCAAACCAGCTTTACAACAAATGTTAAATGGACTTACATTACTCAAGAAATACAAGAGAAGAAAAAAGATCTACAAAACCAACCCCAAACAACTTGTATGTTAGTTGCTCAGTCATGTCCGACTCTTTGTGACCTCATGGACTGTACAGCCTGCCAGGCTCTTCTGTCCATGGGATTTTCCAGGCAAGGATTNTTACAACAAATGTTAAATGGACTTACATGTTCAAGAAATACAAGAGAAGAAAAAAGATCTACAAAACCAACCCCAAACAACTTGTATGTTAGTTGCTCAGTCATGTCCGACTCTTTGTGACCTCATGGACTGTACAGCCTGCCAGGCTCTTCTGTCCATGGGATTTTCCAGGCAAGGATTCTGGAGTGGGTTGCCATTTCCTTCTTCAGGTGACCTTCCCAACCCAGAGATCGAACCCAGGTCTCCTGCATTGCAGTCAGATGTTTTACCATCTGAGCTACTAGGGAAGCCCTTAGAAAATGGCAATAGGAACATATATATCAANAAACATTAAAGTACCCATAACCGAGAATTTATGCATTAACATTCTTGCAAGGGTTCTTTCAAATGCTTTTTTTAAATAAATGAAATGCCACTTTTATTTAAAAAAAAAAATCCATATATATGTTGTCCACAAGAAATGAACTTCAGATCTAAAAACACATATTGACTGAAAGTGAGAAAATGGGAAAATATATTCCATGCAAATAGGAAGGAAAACAAAGCTGGAGTAGCAGTCCTCATATCAGAAAAAATAGACCTTAAAATAAAGAAGATTACAATAGAAGAGATAAGGAAGGACACTACATAACGATCAGGGATCAATCCAAGAGGAAGACATAACAATTGTAAATATCTATGCACCCATCATAGGAGCACCTCAATAGATAAGACAAACACTAACAGACATAAAATGAGAAATTGACAGTAACACAATAATAGCAGGAAACTTTAACACTCCACTCACACCAATGGACAGATAATCAACACGGAAAATCANAAGACATAACAATTGTAAATATCTATGCACCCATCATAGGAGCACCTCAATAGATAAGACAAACACTAACAGACATAAAATGAGAAATTGACAGTAACACAATAATAGCAGGAAACTTTAACACTCCACTCACACCAATGGACAGATAATCAACACGGAAAATCAATAAGGAAACACTAGGTTTGGGGTCGCTAAGAGTTGGGCATGACTGAGCGACTTCACTTTCACTTTTCACTTTCATGCATTGGAGAAGGAAATGGCAACCCACTCCAGTGTCCTTGCCTGGAGAATCCCAGGGACGGGGGAGCCTGGTGGGCTGCCGTCTTTGGGGTCGCACAGAGTCGGACACAACTGAAGCAACTGAGCAGCAAAGTCTTAAATGATACATTAGATGAGATGGATCTCATTGATATCTTCAGGACATTCCATCCAAATGCATAAGAATACATCTTCTCAAGTGCACAGGGAACATTCTCCAGGATAGACTACATCTTGGGTCACAAATCAAACCTCAGTAAATTTAAGAAAATTGAAATTGTATCAAGCTTCATCTCTGACCACAAGGCTATGAGACTAGATATCAATTACAAGAGAGAAACTATAAAAAACATAAACATATGGAGATTAAACAACGTGTTTCTAAATAACTAATAGGTTATTGAAGAAATCTAAAAATTTCTAGAAACAAATGATAATGAAAACACGACAACTCAAAACCTATGGGATGCAGCAAAAGCAGTTCTAAGAAGGAAGTTTATAGCAATACAATCCGACCTCAAGAAACAAGAAAAACATCAAATAGACAACCTAACTTTACACCTAAAAAAAACTGGGAAAAGAACAAAAAAATCTCTCAAATTAGTAGAAGGAAAGAAATTATAAACATTCAAGCAGAAAGAAATGAAAAAGAAATGAAAGAAACAACAGTAAAGATTAAGAAAAATAAAAGCTGGTTCTTTGAGAAGATAAACAAGATTGAGAAATCTTTAGCGAGACTCATCAAGAAAAAAAGAGAAGAATCAAACCAACAAAATTAGAAATGGAAGATGGTGGAGGAATAGGATGGGGAGACCACTCTCTCTCCCACAAATTCATTGAAAAATCACGTGAATGCTGAGCAACTACCACAAAACAATTTCTGAACACCGGTGGGGGACACCAGGCACCCAGAGAAGCAGCCCATTGTCTTTGAATGGAGGTAGGATAAAATATGGAGAAGGCAATGGCACCCCTACTCCAGTACTCTTGCCTGGAAAATCCCATGGATGGAGGAGCTTGGTAAGCTGCAGCCCAGGGGTTTGCTAAGAGTCAGACACGACTGAGTGACTTCCCTTTCACTTTTCACTTTCATGCATTAAAGAAGGAAATGGCAACCCACTCCAGTGTTCTTGCCTGGAGAGTCCCAGTGCCGGCAGAGCCTGGTGGGCTGCCATCTATGGGGTCACACAGAGTCGGACACAACTGAAGCGACTTAGCAGCAGCAGCAGCAGGATAAAATATAAAAGATAAAAAGAGAGATAAAAAATTTAGGTACGGAGACCCATCCCGCGGAGGGAATTGTAAAAGAAGAGAAGTTTCCAAACACCAGGAAACCCTCTCACAAGCAAATGTGTAGGGAGTTTTGGAATGTCAGAGGGCAACATAACTGGGAGGAAAATAAATAAATAAATAAAACCCACAGACTATGCCCCTAACTGAAACTCCCAGTGGAGAAGTAGCCAGATGCTCGTGTCAGCCACCAGCAAAGGGATTGCTGAACAGGGAGGTGTAGGCTGCATTGTTTGGGGTAAGAAGGGGCCTGAATGCCCTGAGGGCAATCTGAGGGAGCTAACATGAGATACCAACCCAAACTGTGGGATAGCCAGAGAGAGAAAAAAAAAAAAAAAGATGAAAGAGAGAGAGAACTTTCCCAAGAAAAGCTCTAACCCAAAGCACTGTAGGCCCGTTCACAGAACAAAGGACTGAGAGAATACCAGAGGAGAGCTATCCGGCAGCAGACAGGCACATCACCTGCTGGACACAGGGAGGCAGGTAGGTGATAGCCAGAGCCAGAGGAAGAAGGGCAAACTCGTCCCCAAAGACAGCATCCTCTACCAAACTGTGAGCAGGCTCCCAGTTGCTAACCAAGTCTTCCTGGGACCCTGGATGGTTGACATCTGCCAGAAGGGTTACAGCCAGAGATCAGCTCCCCAGAGGAGACACACAGCACATCTGAGACAGCACTCTCCTGGTGCACCTGAAAAACCAAGCGATTGGGACTGGGGAGGTGATTAAGACACATCACCCACCTGGGGAGTGTGCACTAGATGAGCACCTGGTCGCCTGAGCTGCTAGGACTTGGGAAGGGCACAAAACGCATGCCCAACCAACTTTGTGCCTTTGTGAAATACCTGAGAACCTGAACCTGAACCTGAATGGCTTAGCTCTGGGAAGTTCACGCAACCCAGGGCCCTCCTTAGACAGAGCAACCAGGAGCCTGAGAAGTGTAGACTGGGGAAGCACATATACTGTGAGTGGGGGCAAACCCAGTGTGGACCAGACACTGCGAGCACTCCCCATATATCCCAGTGATATTTGTTTGCAGTGTTCCTCCCTCCCCGTGGCACAACTGAACAAGTGAGCCTAAATAAATGACCACCTTCGCCCCCTTGTGTCAGGGCAGAAGTTAGATACTGAAGAGACTTGCAAATAGAGGAGGCCAAAATAAGCAAAGAAGAGGGAACCACTTTGGAAGTGACAGGTGCAACAGATTAAAACTCTGTAGCTAGCACTGGCTACATTAGAAGGGACCTATAGACCTTGAAAAGAAGTATAAGCTGGAACAAGGAACTATCTGAAACTGAACTGATCCCACACTAACCTGAACAGCTCCAGAGAAATTCCTAGATATATTTTACTATTATCTTTTTTTTTAAGTTCTTTATTACTCCTTTAATTTTCATTTTTAAAACCTGCTTTACCTTGCCAAAAAAAGACCCTATTTTTAAAGCAAATTTCATATGTATTTTTAAATAACTTTTGTGGTTTTGTTTTGTTTTAACATTGTATTTTTGAGAGTCTAACTTCTACTCTAGATTTTTATTCTTTGCATTTTTTTTAATCAATTCTGTACCTTTAAGAATCCAATCTTCAGTACCTATTTTTACTTAGGCATGTGATTACTGGCTTGATTGCTCTCTCCCCTTTTGACTCTCCCTTTTCTCCCCTAGGTCACCTCTATCTCCTCCCTCCCCCTTCTCTTCTCTATATAACTCTGTGAATCTCTTTGGGTGTTTTGGGCCATGGAGAACACTTAGGGAACTGATCACAGGCTAGATTAGTCTCTCTCCTTTTGACTCCCCCTCCTTTCCTCCTGGTCACTTCTATCTCCTTCCTCTCTCTTCTCTTCTCTATGGAACTCCATGAACCTCTCTGAGTGGTCCAGACTGTGGAGAGCAAACAGGGGATTGATTACTGGCTAGATTGCTCTCTCCCTTTCTGATTCCCCCTCTTCTCCTCCTGGTCACCTCTAACTCCCTCCTCCCTCTTCTCTTCTCCATGCAACTCTGTGAACCTCTCTGGGTATCCCCCACTGTGGAGAATCTTTTCACCATTAACCTAGATGTTTTATCATCAGTGAGACTACTGTAAGAATAAGACTGAAAGCCACAGGCAGGAGATTAAAATCCAAAACTTGAGAACAATGGAAAACTCCTGACTTCAGGGAACATTAATTGACAAGAGCTCTCCAAAAGCTTCCATATCTACACTGAAACCAAGCTCCACTCAAGAGCCAACAAGTTTCAGAGCAAGACACACCAAACTAATTCTCCAACAACTCATTAAATTACCCTGAGTACAAAAATACAGGTGGCCAAAAGTCACACCAAACCCATAGACACCTCAAAACGCACTACTGGACACTTCATTGCACTCCAGAGAGAAGAGATCCTCCTCTACCCACCAGAAGACCAACACAAGCTTCCCTAACCAGGAACCTTGACAAGCTGCTCGTTCAACCCTACCCACAGGGAGGAACCTCCACAATAAAGAGGAAACACAAACTTCCAGCCTACAGAAAGGCCACCCCAAACACAGCAACCTAAACAAGATGAAAGGGCAGAGAAATATTCAGCAGGTAAAGGAACATCATAAAAGTCCACCAAACCAAACAAAAGAGAAGATAGGAAGTCTACCTGAAAAAGAATTCACAATAATGAATATAAAAATGATCCAAAATCTTGAAAACAAAAATGGAATTATAGATAAATAGTCTGGAGACAAGGATTGAGAAGATGCAAGAAGTTTAACAAGGACATAGAAGAACTAAAAGAACTCAGTCAATAATGAATAATGCAATAACTGCAATCAAAAGCACTCTAGAGGGAACCAACAGTAGAATAACTGAGGCAGAAGATAGGATAAGTGAGATGGAAGATAGACTGGTGGAAATAAGTGAAGCAGAGAGGAAAAAAGAAAAAAAGAATGAAAAGAAATGAAGACAACCTCAGAGACCTCTGGGACAATGTTAAACAACTCAACATTCAAATCATAGGAGTCCCAGAAGAAGACAAAAAGAAAGGCCATGAAAAATACCTGAGGAGATAATAGTTGAAAAAGTCCCTAAAATAGGGAAGGAAATAGCCACCCAAGTCCAGGAAACCTTGAGAGTCCCAAACAGAATAAACCCAAGGCAAAACACCCCAAGACACATATTAATCAAATTAATGAAGATCAAACACAAAGAACAAATATTAAAAGCAGCAAGGAAAAAGCAACAAATAACTCACAAGAGGATTCCCATAAGGATAACAGTTGATCTTTCAATAGAAACTCTTCAAGTCAGAAGAGAATGGCAGGACATACTTAAAGTGATGAAAAAGAAAAACCTACAACTCAGATTACCGTTCCAGCAAGGATCTCATTCAAATATGAATGAGAAATCGAAAGCTTTACAGACAAGCAAAAGCTCAGAAAATTCAGCACCACCAAACCAGCTCTTCAACAAATGCTAAAGGCTCTTCTGTAGATAGGAAACACAGAAAAGGTTTATAAACTCGAACCCAAAACAACAAAGTAAATGCAACAGGATCATACTTATCAATAATTACCAAAAATGTAAATAGGTTGAATGCCCCAACCAAAAGACAAAGACTGGCTAAATAGATACGAAAACAAGACCCCAATATATGCTGTCTACAAGAGACCCCCCTCGAACCTAGGGATACATACACACTGAAAGTGAGGGGCTGGAAAAAGATATTTCATGCAAATGGAGACCAAAAGAAAACAGGAGTAGCTATACTCATATCAGATAAAATAGACTTTGAAATAAAGGCCGAGAAAAGAGACAAAGAAGGACACTACATAATGATCAAAGGATCAATCCAAGAAGAAGATATAACAGTTATAAATATATATGCACCCAACATAGGAGCACTGCAATATGTAAGGTAAATGCTAACAAGTATGAAAGGGGAAATTAACAATAACACAATAATAGTAGGAGATNGTTTCACTTGTCTTTTTGCTTTTATTATCTGTGCTTTTGGTGTCATAGCTAAGAAATAATGTCCAAGACCAATGTTAAGGAGATTTTTCTTTATTTTTTCTTCCAGGAGTTTTATAGATTCAGATCTTTTTGTTAAGTCTGACTGCATTTCAAAATGATTTTTTGGTAAAAGGGATAGAGTGTTGCTGCTTTGCATATGGATAGCCAGTTTTCCCAGCACCATTGGTTGATGACACTGTTCTTTCCTTATGTGTCTTCTCAGCACCTTTGTTGAGATCAGTTGATCATATGAGTTTATTTCTAGGCTCTATATCCTTTTCCACTGGTCTGTGTCTCTGTTTTGGTGCCAACACTGTACTATTTTCATCATTGTAACTTTGTAATATTTTGAAATCAGGAAGAGTGATTTCATTCTCTGGTGGATTTCTTGTTAATAGCTTTTGCTGTTTTAAATCTAGTTACTCGCTCTTGAATACATGTTAAAGAGGTCTTTATTCATTGTAGATAGTAATAATAATATGTTGTCTTTTAATGAATATTAAAACATTTCCATCTTTACGTTTAAAAGGTTTTACTTTGAACATTTACAATTTTTAAATGTTATTTTGTATGTGTAGAAGTTTAATATACTCTTAAGTCTGCCATTTTTTTTTTCTGATATAGGCTTTATTTTAGTCACTGAAAAATATTTTAAAAACTACCCAAAGATTTGTTTCCTATACTTCTGTAGCATAAGTTTTATTTTTTATTTTTTCATTTCTTGTATGAGTTAAGAAAGTAACTTTAGTTTTGTTTCACATTTTTTCTTAAGAGTAGTTTTAAAATGATTTATAACCATAGGACACTTTTGCTTAAACAGAGACATAAAATAGACCCTCATGCTTCCTCCCCACCAAAGGCTGTAGCTCTCTGGGCTAGAGCTCTGTCTCCTTGTTTCCTTTTCCTCCCATACTTGATCACAGTAAAGAAGAGGGGAGAAGGAAGAAGGAGAAGTCACACTGAGCATGTGGGTTTTATGAAACATAATTTGAAACCTACTGTGATCTAAAAGATCTAAAATATGGAAAAAAATGTAACTTTGCCAGTTAAAATCAGTTATTCATCCAAAGACTTGGAAACATTTAAAAGTACAGCAAATAGTATTTTGTTAGTTTATGCATTTACATTGATGTTGATATATGAGTATTGCCTTACACACATGAAGAAATTTATGGACTTATATGTTTGATTTAATATTTTAAGAAATTAAATTAGGCCAGTATAAAGCAACTAGTTACAGTTGAAAATAAGGGAATATAGATTGCAAATCAGATAAATTCCATTTTTCCCCCTAATAAGAAAACCATATGGCTTCAGGCACCAGGCAATGAATTCTATCACTTAAGAAACAATCCTTACATTCTAGATATTTATCCACCCAGTGGATGAATGAGTCATGAGCTCAGTCATGAGCTCATAGATTCAGAAGTCATGGCACTCACACCATGCATATATCATTTATATCCCAAAATATATATACTGCAAGCATATATGGATACACACAGAGTAAATCACAAGGCTTTCCATCCTATAATACTTTCTCTTTTGCCCATGATGGATCTCATTACTAATTAAAGAATCATTTGGTATACATAATTGTCTTCTGCCATACATAATTTCAACCTTTCAATGTCTCTTCAAGTTGGCTTATTAGACTAAATGCACTCCTTTGTTTTGGTGACATCATCAGTCATAGCTTTTAGATTGGACATACTCAGCAGTAGGGTGAATAATATGTAAAGAAGTCCTCTCTTTGTTCCCAATCATGGGATTTAACAACAGATAATTGCATTTGTAAATTTCTTTGGCTCTTTAAAACTAACTGTCCAAGTTTACACACCCTGTGCTTGAAGAGCTCAGGCTTCTGATTGAAAGGAATTAGTCATTCATTGTTAAATATCCACTGCTATATATATATATATATATATATATGTATATGTATATATATATGGACTTTGGAGCAAATTAGTAACAGGATGTAAGAATATAGCCAAGCATTCTTCATTCACATCAAGCTTTTATCTTTATAATTTGCAAACTTTAAAATAAAATTCAGATTGGGAACTCATGTACATCTGAGATGAAAAAAAAATTAAAATTAAAATAAAAAAAATAAAATTCAGACTAAAAATAGTGGTTTTCAAGTGTACAATACATGAGATAGATTAAAATGTCTGGGGCAATCAAGACATTGTAATCAACACATACAGATATGTCTATGTGCGTGTGTGTGTGTGTAATGTACGTATGTATACATATATGTATACACACATTCTTTTGGAGTAACAGAGACATCTTGGAAACTGGCCATGTTTGAGAGAACATTTAGACAGCATTTGTAAACTAGTTTGAGAGCATTAGAGGCTGCCGTGTTAGATCAGATCAGTGGGTCCATTAGCCCAGCTGACTAAAAGAGACAGTATTAGGTGTAACTCATGGTACTAGGGATAAATGGTTTTGCTCTCTGGCATTAGCCTCAAAAGAATGTTAGAAAATGCTTTCCCAAACACCCAAATCTTCCCTTCAAGGGAGCAAATAAAATCCATAACTTTAATTATTGTCTTCTTGAAGAATATGATTCAGGACCCCTTGGCTTGTAAAATTGTACCTCGCTCGAAACACAAGGTGTGGTTTCTGTTTGAATGTTCTGAGATTTGTGAACAAGTGTGTGCTGATGCATCAAGTTCCCTTTAAGAAGAGTATGTGATCTCTTTGGGTATTTTCTGAGTTTTGTTCAATACTGAGTGGGTTCTGGCTGCAGTGTTAGGATGCTCAAGGAATTTGCGCTGATAACTTTTTCTGAATTATTTGTATATACAAAATATTTTAGAGTTCTACAATCAATAACTAAGAGAAAACTTTGAGAAAGATGTTCTCTATTAAAATTAAATAAAGCTAATAAGCCAATTTGGGGGCTTCCCAGGTGGTGCAGTGGTAAAGAATCCACCTGCAAGTTAGGAGATGCAAGAGAGGCAGGGTCAATCCCAGGTTGGGAAAATTCCCCTGGGGGAGGAAATGGCAACCCACTCCAGTACTCTTTTCTGAAAGATTCCTTGGACAGAGGAGCCTAGTGGGCTACAGTCCATGGGGATGCAGAGTGGACACAACTATCAAGTCTGTTTACTTTTATTAAGTTTTAACTATGCAAAACATATGCATTTTTCCAATCTACAGAGTGCAAAATGGCATTGAGTAAAACAAGTTTTCACCTCTCCCAACTCCCTGGTCATCTATTACTCTATCCAGGGCATGCACTTTACTAATTTTATAACTAGTATTCTATGTAAGTCCTTACAGAAATGATCTATGCATTTGCATACATGCACTATATAATTTTCAGACTGACATTTACATGGTATAAACACTTCTCTGCAACTTTTATCACAATGTATTCTGGAGCATTTCCCTGTTTGTGCATGTATAAACATCTGCTTTATTAATGATTGTAGGATATCCTATTGTACATATTGTGAGCTATTTTCAAAAATTATCTTATTGGATAACTCTTTTTGTAATGGATAGTTTGAGGAATTTGAAGAAAGAATAAAATGACATCTGCTTCTGGAAAAACATGTCATATCTATTCTCCTATGATAATGACATTCTCTATTTTGTTTTGTGAAGGATTTTCCTCTTTTCTCTTAGTTTATCCAAGTATTTTTCTGAATACATTTACACAGTTTAATACAAACAAAATTTCAAAAGTTTATATCTGGGACAAATGAATAAACCTGGGTAAATTTGCAAAAGAATAAATTTGAACCACTATGTCACATCATTAGATAAAAATTAACTTAAAGTGGATCATAGAAATAAAATGAGTTAAATCTATGAAGCTTTTAGAAGAAATATAGGAGTAAGCTGTTATGTTGTTGAATTAAATGACTATTTGCATAGAAGATATATGAATGGTAATAAACACATGAACAAATGCTCGATTTCATTAGTTACTAAGGAAATGGCAAATCAAGTCCACAATGAGATGCTACTTCACACCCATCAGAATGGATGTAATCAAAATGATGAACAACAACAAGTATTGATGAGGATTTAAGGAATTCGGAAAACCCTCAAACACTGCTAATACAAAAGGGAATACAAAATGGTGCAGCTGCTTTGGAAAATAGTTCAGGAGTTCCTCAGAAAGTTAAACATAGAGTTACAATATAGCCCATGTGATCCATCCGATGTCTTCCATGTATTGTCAAAAACCTTTTGATATTAAATAGCTCCCAATTATTTAGCCCTTCCCCGGAGTATCTCAACTTTCAAATTTCTAACTGAATGTCCACCAAGGCTTACAAATTCTCCATACCTGCCTAAGTGTACACCTAAGGAAAACTGAAAACGTATGTCCACAAGAAGTTTGTACACAAATATTTACAGTAATATTACTCATGGTGGTCAAAAGTGGAAACAAGTAGAAACAATTCAAATGCCCATCAACTACTGACTGGGTGAATAAAATGTGGTATATCTATACAGTATGATATAATTTGGAATATTAAGAAATGAAGTACTGATAGAGGGTATAACATGGACAAACCTCAGAAGCATTGTACTATGAAGGAAGCACTACATGTTGTATGAAACAGTTTTTTTTAATGTCCAGAATAGACAAATCTAAAGAGACAGAAATTAGATAAGTAGTTGTCCAGGACTGGTTGTAGGGGCAAAAGGTGGAATGAAGTAGTGACTACTAATTGGTTTGAGTTTTTTGAAGGGGAGGGAATAATGAAAATATTCCACAATTAGATAATGATGATGCTTGCACAACTCCAAATGTTGAATTGAATTGCACACAGGAAGTGAGTGAACATTATGATATATACATGTACATTTTACCTCAACAAAGCTGTTAAAAAACAAAAATGAAAAGTCTGTCTTCTTTCCACATTTGTCCAAGCCACATAGTTCTCACGTTATTGCTCTCCATAAAGTACCAAGTCTAGACATGTTCACAAGTAAAAGCTTTCAGGAGTGGATAACTCCACATTCTTCATATGTATTGAATGTAATATGAATACCAAAAACTTAAAATGATTTCATGTAAAAAGGAAACTCCAAACCAATATCTCATGAATTTCAATGCAAAGATCCTAAATAAAATCTCACAGTAAAGACTGCAGAATAAAATTCAAAAAGAATACTGTCTAACTAAGTGGATCTTATGCTAGGAAAACAGTCCTTCATATCAAAAAATCTATTCATATAATTTGTCAAATTAATAAATAATAAAAACTATATGATCACCCACTCTAGAGATTCTAAAGGATATGTATAAAATTTAATGTTCCTAGGGAAAAAGTTTACTAAAATAGAAATTGGTTGATAATATCTTAAAATGGAAATGACATTTGGTGGGAATATAAACTGGTACAGCCATTATGGAAAACAGCATAGCAATTCCTCAAAAAATTAAACATAGAACTATAATACGATCTAGCTATTTCATTTCTGGAATTACATATTTGAAGGAAATTGAATCACTATCCACTGACTGACTGAACTGAACTGAAATCACTACCATGAAGAGATATCTATACCTCCATGTTCATTACAACACTATTTCAATAGCTAAGACAAGGAAACAACTGATATGTCTATCAGTGGATGAACGGATAAAGAAAATGTGCTGTATATGTGTAATCAGTCAGACATAGAAAGACAAATGCTATATGATCTCACTTACAGGTGGAATCTAAAAAACTCAGCTGATAGAAATAGAGTAGATTGGTGGTTGTTAGGCACCAGAGGAGCATGGTGGAAGAATGGGTGAAACTTCTAGTTATTATATAACAATGCACAGCACAGTGACTATAGCTAACAATACTGTGCTATATATATGAAAGTTGCTCAGAGAGTACATCTCAAAAGTTCTCAACACATACACAAAAATTGTAACCAGGTAAGGTAATGGATGTGTTAACTAACTTAAATGTGGCAATCATTTCACAATATTCATATATATTAAATCACCACACTGTATACTTTAAACTTATACAACATTATATGTCAATCATATCTCAAAGCTAAAAAAATGAAACTTATTTTGATTAGCATAAAATCATGGTTAAAAGTTATTTTCTCTGAGCACTCTGAAGATATTATCACACTGTATCCTGGCTTTCATTGTCACTGTTGAGAAGTTCGCTGTCAGTTCATTAAACTCTTGAAGGTTCTAATGTTTCTCTTGGTATTTTAATATATTTATGTTTTGTGCTTTTGAGTTTCATGTAACCAGGTACATATTTTTCTGGCGAGGATTCATCTGGTCATGAATATGAGAATTTTGAAAATATGTTCTTGAAAATTCTAAAAAAACTATAGTTTTGAAAACTGCTTGAGCCCCCTTCCCCCTTGTTAATTAGGCATATTTTAGAACTTTTTTCTCCCTCATTTTGATTTAACTTTTTAAATGCTTGGCGTCTCTTTTGCTTCTATTCAGCTATACCTTCCAGCTTACAAATTTTTTTCCTTTATATTAAGTTCAATTTGTTCCTTGTTCAAATATGCTTTTATATTTTTATAATATTTACCTTTTTGATAATTTCAGTCTCCTATTTTCTTTCTTAGATTTTTATTACAAAACATTGTTTTATATTCAATATCTGATTTACTTTTTGAAGACTTTACCTGACTACATTGTCCAAAAATTTTAATGATTCTCACTTATGGTATCTTGTTTTCTTGTGCCTTTTGTACATATTTCTTAATAGTTTATTTGTAAGGATGTCTTGGAGGCCTATATGAAAGATGCATATAGTTTTCTGTTGGAGAAAACTGTCCTGTTTCTGCCGCTGGGCTAGAATTTTCACCTAAGTCCTTGTGCCTCTGTGCATGCATAGTGTGTGTGCGTGTGTGTGTTCTGGACACCAGTATAGGATGAATACGAATTTTGACTGACATAATCGTGTTATAACTGGTTTGTAGTTAGGACTTTTAGTAGAAAATATCCCTCTTCCATCCTATGCAGTTTCCAGAGATGCAATTTTACTTGTCTTCTTTTTGCAAGGATTTTGGGCCAACAATGGGCTTTTAACTGAGATGTGTTTACTTGTGCTTTATGTTACATTGAATATGTGGCCCTCAGAGGGATTGGTTCTATGCAGGAGTGTCTTATATTAGATTTCCCACTCTGGGTGACCCCTAGACTTTGCTTTCCCCATTCCCTCACAGATCAAGAAAGCACAAGTCAAATTTACTTAGAGCAGCAAATGTTCTCAAGACAAAGACAGATTCAGGGTTACTTAAATCTCATTGTTTTTCCTTTCTTCTGAATTTTACTTACTAATTTGCTGCTTGTAAATATTTTAAAAAACAAATATAGATATAAAACAATTTAGTTGTTTTCAGCAGAAGGGTCATTCATGGTAACTAGTACTCAAGAAATATTTGGTGGATCAATGAACAAATGATTTTTCAGGCCCTCTTATGTTTATTGATGGTTCATTCAAACTCTCACAGAGAATAGTAGAGAATAAGTCCTTTTCCCAGTGGGTATTTTTGTGTATCAATCAGTTCAGTTCAGTTCAGTCATGTCCAACTCTTTGCAACCAAAACTGTAGCACACCAGGCTTCCCTGTCCATCTCCAACTCCTGGAGCCTGTTCAAACTCATGTCCATCGAGTCAGTAATGCCATCCAATCATCTCATCCTTGGTCGTCCCCTTCTCCTCGCTCCTTCAATCTCTCCCAGCATCAGGGTCTTTTCAAATGAGTCAGTTCTTCGCATCAGGTGGCCAAAGTATTAGAGTTTCAGCTTCAGTATCAGTCCTTCCAATGAATAGTCAGGACTGATTTCCTTTAAAATTGACTGGTTTGATCTTGCAGTCCAAGGGACTCTCAAGAGTCTTCTCCAACACCACAGTTCAAAAGCATCAATTCTTTGGCACTCAGCTTTCTTTACAGTCCAGCTTTCACATCCATACATGACTACTGGAAAAACCATAGATTTGACTAGATGGACCATGTGGGCAAAATGATGTCTCTGGTTTTTAATATGCTGTCTAGGTTGGCCATAGCTTTTCTCTCTTCCATAAAGAAATGTAGAACAGGAATTATGAAGGAAAGAGGAACCCTCTTTCCTACCTAAAATTTGGTTTAAAAAAAAAATNTGGTTGATAATATCTTAAAATGGAAATGACATTTGGTGGGAATATAAACTGGTACAGCCATTATGGAAAACAGCATAGCAATTCCTCAAAAAATTAAACATAGAACTATAATACGATCTAGCTATTTCATTTCTGGAATTACATATTTGAAGGAAATTGAATCACTATCCACTGACTGACTGAACTGAACTGAAATCACTACCATGAAGAGATATCTATACCTCCATGTTCGTTACAACACTATTTCAATAGCTAAGACAAGGAAACAACTGATATGTCTATCAGTGGATGAACGGATAAAGAAAATGTGCTGTATATGTGTAATCAGTCAGACATAGAAAGACAAATGCTATATGATCTCACTTACAGGTGGAATCTAAAAAACTCAGCTGATAGAAATAGAGTAGATTGGTGGTTGTTAGGCACCAGAGGAGCATGGTGGAAGAATGGGTGAAACTTCTAGTTATTATATAACAATGCACAGCACAGTGACTATAGCTAACAATACTGTGCTATATATATGAAAGTTGCTCAGAGAGTACATCTCAAAAGTTCTCAACACATACACAAAAATTGTAACCAGGTAAGGTAATGGATGTGTTAACTAACTTAAATGTGGCAATCATTTCACAATATTCATATATATTAAATCACCACACTGTATACTTTAAACTTATACAACATTATATGTCAATCATATCTCAAAGCTAAAAAAATGAAACTTATTTTGATTAGCATAAAATCATGGTTAAAAGTTATTTTCTCTGAGCACTCTGAAGATATTATCACACTGTATCCTGGCTTTCATTGTCACTGTTGAGAAGTTCGCTGTCAGTTCATTAAACTCTTGAAGGTTCTAATGTTTCTCTTGGTATTTTAATATATTTATGTTTTGTGCTTTTGAGTTTCATGTAACCAGGTACATATTTTTCTGGCGAGGATTCATCTGGTCATGAATATGAGAATTTTGAAAATATGTTCTTGAAAATTCTAAAAAAACTATAGTTTTGAAAACTGCTTGAGCCCCCTTCCCCCTTGTTAATTAGGCATATTTTAGAACTTTTTTCTCCCTCATTTTGATTTAACTTTTTAAATGCTTGGCGTCTCTTTTGCTTCTATTCAGCTATACCTTCCAGCTTACAAATTTTTTTCCTTTATATTAAGTTCAATTTGTTCCTTGTTCAAATATGCTTTTATATTTTTATAATATTTACCTTTTTGATAATTTCAGTCTCCTATTTTCTTTCTTAGATTTTTATTACAAAACATTGTTTTATATTCAATATCTGATTTACTTTTTGAAGACTTTACCTGACTACATTGTCCAAAAATTTTAATGATTCTCACTTATGGTATCTTGTTTTCTTGTGCCTTTTGTACATATTTCTTAATAGTTTATTTGTAAGGATGTCTTGGAGGCCTATATGAAAGATGCATATAGTTTTCTGTTGGAGAAAACTGTCCTGTTTCTGCCGCTGGGCTAGAATTTTCACCTAAGTCCTTGTGCCTCTGTGCATGCATAGTGTGTGTGCGTGTGTGTGTTCTGGACACCAGTATAGGATGAATACGAATTTTGACTGACATAATCGTGTTATAACTGGTTTGTAGTTAGGACTTTTAGTAGAAAATATCCCTCTTCCATCCTATGCAGTTTCCAGAGATGCAATTTTACTTGTCTTCTTTTTGCAAGGATTTTGGGCCAACAATGGGCTTTTAACTGAGATGTGTTTACTTGTGCTTTATGTTACATTGAATATGTGGCCCTCAGAGGGATTGGTTCTATGCAGGAGTGTCTTATATTAGATTTCCCACTCTGGGTGACCCCTAGACTTTGCTTTCCCCATTCCCTCACAGATCAAGAAAGCACAAGTCAAATTTACTTAGAGCAGCAAATGTTCTCAAGACAAAGACAGATTCAGGGTTACTTAAATCTCATTGTTTTTCCTTTCTTCTGAATTTTACTTACTAATTTGCTGCTTGTAAATATTTTAAAAAACAAATATAGATATAAAACAATTTAGTTGTTTTCAGCAGAAGGGTCATTCATGGTAACTAGTACTCAAGAAATATTTGGTGGATCAATGAACAAATGATTTTTCAGGCCCTCTTATGTTTATTGATGGTTCATTCAAACTCTCACAGAGAATAGTAGAGAATAAGTCCTTTTCCCAGTGGGTATTTTTGTGTATCAATCAGTTCAGTTCAGTTCAGTCATGTCCAACTCTTTGCAACCAAAACTGTAGCACACCAGGCTTCCCTGTCCATCTCCAACTCCTGGAGCCTGTTCAAACTCATGTCCATCGAGTCAGTAATGCCATCCAATCATCTCATCCTTGGTCGTCCCCTTCTCCTCGCTCCTTCAATCTCTCCCAGCATCAGGGTCTTTTCAAATGAGTCAGTTCTTCGCATCAGGTGGCCAAAGTATTAGAGTTTCAGCTTCAGTATCAGTCCTTCCAATGAATAGTCAGGACTGATTTCCTTTAAAATTGACTGGTTTGATCTTGCAGTCCAAGGGACTCTCAAGAGTCTTCTCCAACACCACAGTTCAAAAGCATCAATTCTTTGGCACTCAGCTTTCTTTACAGTCCAGCTTTCACATCCATACATGACTACTGGAAAAACCATAGATTTGACTAGATGGACCATGTGGGCAAAATGATGTCTCTGGTTTTTAATATGCTGTCTAGGTTGGCCATAGCTTTTCTCTCTTCCATAAAGAAATGTAGAACAGGAATTATGAAGGAAAGAG
>SJYA01001618.1:723899-726399 GCA_006410615.1 Neotragus moschatus | reverse complement strand
ATGTGAGAGTTGGACTGTGAAGAAAGCTGAGGGCCAAAGAATTGATGCTTTTGAAGTGTGGTATTGGAGAAGACTCTTGCGAGTCCCTTGGACTGCAAGGAGATCCAACCAGTCCATTCTAAAGGAGATCAGCCCTGGGATTTCTTTGGAGGGAATGATGCTGAAGCTGAAACTCCAGTACTTTGGCCATCTCATGTGAAGAGTTGACTCATTGGAAAAGATTCTGATGCTGGGAGGGATTGGGGGCAGGAGGAGAAGGGGACAACCGAGGATGAGATGGCTGGATGGCATGACTGACTTGATGGACATGAGTCTGAGTGAACTCCAGGAATTGGTGATGGACAGGGAGGCCTGGCATGCTGCGAATCATGGGGTCTCAGAGTCGGACACAAATGAGCGACTGAACTGAACTGAACTGAATATGTTGGCCCTGACTATTGTCTAAAGCATCTTTATCCTCTTCCAGTAGGCTTCTTATCCTCCAGTAAGCAAGACTGGTTTCCACTGTGACATTCTCAAGGGAATGTTCCAATATATTGAACATGGAAGATGCATGTACTCAAAGCTCCAAAACTTGCACAAACTGATTTCTGCCATATCTTTTTGACAAAGCAAGTCAAAAAGCCAACTCAAAGGGACAGAGAAATAGATTCTAACTGTGGATAGGAGGCATGCCAATGTCACCTTGCAAAGAGTTGCACACAATAGATTTGGAAGTATTTGTGGTCATTAAACAATCAACCTCAGGTGCTCCCCATACCTCAAAATTGAAGATTTATGTCCAAATTCTCTTTGAAATGGGGCTTTTTCTCTGACTCCCACTTTGAATGACCAGCCTTACAAATTGCTGTTTCTGAAGATCACTATAGGCACCAAATCATTATTTCCAGGTTTAGTGTATTCAGAGTCTTTAATGTGCTGTTCTAAACAGAGGATTGTCTGATCTCATTTCATACTTTCTCCTTGTTTCTTGATATCTGGAAGTGGAAGGGATGATAGAAAATTATTCTCATACTGTTTTTAAAAATGCTCCCTTTGAGAAAGCTTACATAAAAAGGAAGAAAAATATCAGACAAACAACCTAACTATATATCTCAGGAACAAGAAAAAGAAGAAAAACTAAACCTGCAGTTAGCAGAAGAAAGAAAATAATAACAGAACTGAAATAAATAAAAAATGAATAGAAAAGACAGGGAAAAAATCAACACAACTTAGAATTTATTAAAAATATTAAGCAATCCACAAACCCTTAGCTAGATTAACTAAGATAAAAGAAAGAAGATTCAAACAAAACCTGAAATGAAAAGGGAGACATTATGACAGGCATGTCAGAAATAAAAAGGATCATAATGGACTGTTACGAATAACTATTTATGAACAAATTGGATAAATAACTAGATGAAATGGATAAATTCCTAGAAACATACAACTTGCCAAGACTAAATGAAAAAGAAATAGAAAATCTCAATAAACCAATCTTAAAAATGAAGATTGAAGTAAAATAATTTCAACAAAAATTTCCAACAAAGAAATGCCCAGAATCAGATGGCTTCATTGGTGAATTCTAACAAACATTCAAAGAAGAATTAATTCCAATCCTCTTAAACTCTTCCAAAGAATAGGACTAGAAAGAATACTTTTAAGTTAATTTTATAAGACAAGCATTTTACTGATTCCAGTGCCAGACAAAGACACTGCAAGAAAAGAATACTACGGGCCAATATATCTGATGAACATGGATGCAAAAATTTTCAATAAAATACTAGCAAACTAATATGCAGATCTAAAACATCTACTACAGCTTTATTGACGACACTAAAGCCTTTGACTGTGTGGATCACAAGAAACTGTGGAAAATTCTTCAAGAGATGGGAATATCAGACCACCTTACCTGCCTCCCTCGAAACCTGTATGCAGGACAAGAAGCAACAGTTAGAACCAGACATGGAACAATAGACTGGTTCCAAACTGGGAAAGGAGTATGTCAAGGCTGTATATTGTCACCCTGCTTACTTAACATATATGCAGAGTTCCTCACATTAAATGCCAGGCTGAATGAAGCACAAGCTGGAATCAAGATTACTAGGAGAAATATCAACAGCCTTAGGTATGCAAATGATACCATTTTAATGGCAGAAATTGATCAGAAACTAAAGAGCCTCTTGATAATGGTGAAAAAGGAGAGTAAAAAAGCTGGCTTAAAACTCAACATTCAAAAAATGAAGATAATGGCCTCTGGTCCCATTACTTCATGGCAAATAGATGGGGAAAAAGTGGAAACTGTGACAGAGTTTCTTTTCTTGGGCTCCAAAATCCCAGCGGATGCCTTCTATAGCTGCTGCTGCTGCTGGTGCTGGTGCTGGTGCTGCTGCTGCTAAGTCCTTTCAGTCGTGTCCGACTCTGTGCGACCCCATAGACGGCTAGGAAATATAAAAAGCTTGCTTCTTGGAAGGAAAACTATGACCAACCTAGACAACATATTAAAAAGCAGAGACATTAC